>JABFQC010002875.1:0-15145 GCA_022817085.1 Psilanteris sp. ZL-2020
GGTAACGGTATCGCATGCGTCGATACGTCAAGTAACATATTAACTCGCAAGGATCGACGTCGCATTTTTTTTTAGATTGATCAGGTTCGTGTCTATCGATTTGCATGATGATACATTTGTAACGCGAGCTGTTTTCATTTCCTTAATAGCGTAACGCGTGCATTTGATATGCCAATGACATTATTCGACATCGACGTATCGCTCAGATGTTCCACGATAATCTGCGTTGTTTCTGTAATATTCGTTCGACATCGTAATAATGCCGGTGTTTTTGTGTGTTGGAATTTGCGGGCGGTATGTCGGGTGTTCGTATATAAGTGCACGATAACGTTTTTGACAGTCATCTGATAATGAACCAGGGCCATTTTCAGGATTCAATTTCGGAAATTTAATTTCGCGTTTTAGAATGGAAAATTAATTACAGGGAAGATGGAGATTTTGTCGTTTCATTTGTTACTTGAGATGAGATATGAATATTGTGGGTTTTTTTGGAATTTAGATGATTATCTTATTTACTTAACGTTTTCAATTACAATTTAAATAATCCTTTTTTATATTTCATGTACGTATGTAGGAGTAATTTAGATCGGATGACTTGAATAGATAACATATACATGTAAGATATAAAGGTTTCTGTTGTTTATTATTGTAAACTAATATTTTGTGTGAAATTGATAGTAAACAAATTATTTATATATTTCTTTCAAGGATTTAAAAATATCAAGGTCATTTCTTAAATAATATTTATATTATGGTTTACTTCTTTTAATCAAGTATCATGACCTTCAATGTTATGAAATACAACCATTTTACGTTACAGATTCAATTGAAAATATAAATTATGGGAACCTGAAGTTATTTAATTTATAAAAGATTATTAACCAGGTAAATGTCGAGCGTGGTATTTACGTAAATAATTTTAACGATTCATAGATTTGTTATCAGTGACTATAATCAGATAAATATCTTCATTTTTGACGCTTCATTATTGAATTTAATTAACTTCATTCGATTTGTTCATATCGTAAATATTTAATTACAGAATTGTCCGTTTTTCTTATCGCTATTAACTTGTATCAGTAAATTTTTTTATTCTAAATATTTTTTATCTTTATTTCTTTGTTTCTTTGTTTCTATTGATACAGATTGCAAGTCCAATTTTATACAATAATTAATTACCAGATAAAAAGTCGTTAAAAAAATGTGAAATTACAAAATTTATATAAATTTAAAAGATATACATTACATTATAAATCATAACAAATTAGTCATCACGTGACCAATAAACTTGAAAATAAAAATGAAACAAAAAAAAATCGAGAATAAAATATAAATAAAATCTAAATATTTTTTATAAATATAAATAGAATCTCAATACTTTTTTAATGAAATCGTTTAATGAACATAAAAAAACTCAACCATGAAAACACTTCGAGATATCATTAAATGATATCCCAACACGAGCGTCCGAATATCTTCATCGTAACGAATATCCAATAACTGAAAATATTTCCAAACTAGTTATATATATATACACGTATATTAATGTTTGGAACATTTGCAAATTGAGTAGAAACATGAAAACTTGTTATCTCAAAATTCCTCATTTACATTTGGTATTCCGAAAAGGTTGTAAAAAATTCAATTTTGCACATCTTTATTTTAATCGAACTGTGCTTTACAGCGATTTTCGTTATTATTCAACGAAGTTGAGAATCGTTATCGTTGATGCCTGCAGTGTTAAGAGTCGTAAATTTTTCCTTTGTGTGCTATGTGTATTGAAGTTAAGTATTTATAATTGTACTTGTTTGTGTGCGCGCATACATATATACATATATATCAACCAATACACACCGAGAAATTTTGATATACGTTAGCACACTACGCGCGCCGCGTTACGGTATATATACGAGTATGCATACGCGATCGTTCATACATATCCGTATATGGATGTGTGTGTGTGGGTTTGTGTTTACATGTGTGTCGACGCACACATCCATACATGCATGTTTATGTAAATAAGCGTGCAATGTTAGGCAGTGAAAATGTGGACATCGCGCAAGATGAATTTATGAACTTTACGATCAATTTCGTTCGGGCATTACGCGCGGCATAGAAATTAGAGCAAATTGTAAATATTTTTGCATACATTATTCGGTTCGTCTCGCGTATTACACGCGGGATTTATGCGCGTTGCGAAGTTTCGCGTCATAAACAGGGCGTTAATTTCTCGCGTATGGCAATTTTCATCAATTCGAACGAGAGCGTTCGGATTATTTCGGGGTTTTTCGATTATTTACGAGGGTTGCAGGTGCGACGGACGCTCCATGGCGAACGTATTTTCGGGAGCGAGAAACTTACAAGCGGATGGTTTTGAGGCTCTTTTTTTGTACGATTTCGTGTTTGTAATATGTATGTGAAACTTGAAAGATTTCAACGTATCCTTTGAATGAGGCGTTGCTTTACATAGCGCCAGCGATAGAGGGGAGCATAAAATAAAATTTGTTTAATTTTCGACTTTAATTACATTAAAGTTAAAAAATGAAATGTTTTCGTAACGTACACAAAAATGTTTCATTTTGATATTATTTAAAAAAGTAAAAGGAAATTAATTATTTTTATTTTTCATTTTAATTTAAATTAATGTTAATTATCTAATTAAAAATGAACTTTATATTATTTTTGAATGGATATTTAAAGGTGATATATGTATAAATCTGACATATTATTGAATATATTTAAAGTATTTATCACATAAAATGTATAAAGTATTTATTAATATAAATAATACAATATACGTTTTACAATTGCTTATAATTATATATATTTACTAGCATATAAAATAATATCTTATATTTGAAAAAAATATTATCAAGTTTTATTGTTTATGAAATAGTACAATTAGGTCAATAATTTTCATTGTTATATATTTATTTCAAAATATATAATAAAACAAGTAACTTATAATAAAAAATAATTAAATTCATATTTGAGACATAAATTATGTTTCTTAATGATGTTATGTAAATGAACTCCATCATCATTATCGTCATTAAAAGACGTAACTATGTTTGTAAGAATACTTTTCAAATTTTGTAACTGAGAGTTTACTCACCGGTTTAAACGAATCGTGCCCTCGGTCTTGCGGACCTTGAGGGCTCGCTCCCAAAATTGCACAGCTTCGGGCAGTATTGTCTTCTACAAATAAGAATAAGTTTGTTATTAATTTTAAGGAATTTTCATTTAGAATATCGATGAGGTCAAGTAAGTCATTGAAGTATTGCGCGTGTATTAAGTTTGAATGAAATTTGGGATAGAAACACTAAAGAATCGATGTTTCAATATAAAACAATATTAAATAGTATCGAGAAACGCAGCTCTTTGTTTTGTCTGGTTCCTTTATGTTGACTAACTTTTACTTATATGCTAGTAATTTTGAATACAAAATTCTTTAAGCGTATTATTCGGAATTCAGACCGAGTATTTATATTTTATTTTTTATATTTATAGGTATTTATGATATTTGATATTTTATATATTATACATATACATAATTTCATATATATAATATTTTTCTCTTTTTATGTGAATCGTGTATTTGTTGATTGAACCTACGTACCAATCTAGAGTAAATTTCTTACAAAAATGTCATTCATTTTTTTATCAAATTTACGCTATAATTACTCCGCATTTGCAGGGACTTTAAATTACTTGTCAGTAAATTGCAAAATGGACATGATTTATTTTGATTTATGTTTCGTTTTAAGAAAAAAACGTTAATCAGATAAGGGTATATTTATTATAACGCAGTAACTATTTTGGTGTAACAAATGGTACAAGCTGATGGTTTAAGAGAAGAAATTTGTATTGCGGAGATAAAAAGACATTTCGAATTTCACCATTTATGACTTTTACAATTTCACGAAAAACAGTCCGACGTATTTTATACTCGTTTTGTAAATGAAAAAATGGAATTAATTAAACACATTTTATTAAAATAATTATATCTTTTTTAAAATGTATATTTATAAAATAAGCAAAAGTAAAATTAAATATTAACTTTGTCAGTGAGACATAGCAATGATTGCGTCATTCAACTTTCTCTAATTTTATTCAAATTTTTCAATCATTAAATGAATGAAATTAGTTTTTTCTTTTCACGTTTAATAACTATAAATGATATCTTATTTTACTATTTATGTTTTTATTATTACCACGATCATAAAATCTTTTTTTTATTAGAATAAACTTTGAATTGTTTTAAATTATATCTGAAAAGAAATTTGTTTTCTTATCGACATATTTATCTCAACAATAATGGTTTATATTCAATTTAAATTAATCTTTCCAACGTGAAAGTAAAATTTTAATTAAAAACGTATAACGTTTATCTTAATATATGACTTTTAAACCATTTTTCTACTCATTTTTCAAGTTTCAAATATTTCACAAAAGTGCTGCTTTATAAATCAAATTTATCAAACACAATATTACGATTTTTAATTAATAAACAAATTAACGCAATATTATTCACCAAATAACCATACGCTTAATCGTATATCATGATTATCGCATCCCAATTACTTATTACAAACAACTCGAACCCCAGTCGATACATTGAAATAGTTTTTGGTTATACGTCTGACCGTATTTGAAGCTCGACTACTGAAATAAATCTCCGCTGAAAGTCCATTGGCGTTATATTTTGCTGGCCGGTTCCCAGCAAATGTACGCTTTTCCGCACACCAATATCTTGGCTAATGACTAGAAACAAAAATAAATAAAGTCCAATAAGCGATACCGGAAATAATCACTCGAGTCCTTTGATTAATTAACAATATGACTCGGTACTTCATAGATGACCAAATCCGACCAATTCGCTATAACATTTCCGTCTCTTCTTTTTACCATTACCCGCTTCTTCCCCAATAATGTTCGTTACTAAATTCCATTCTTGAAATACCGATTAAACTTTTCGAGATTAATCGAAAAGCACGAATTTTGAATTATAAAAATTACATCGCCACTTTTTCTGTTCATAAAACAAGTCAAGCAACCTTTTCCGACGTTCAATATATCAACTTTGATTTCGTTTCGTTTTTTCAATCAAACTTTAATTTGCTCGTAATTGTGTATAATATAACGTTCATCAATGTTGCTAGATTATTTTAAGTATTTCGAACGAATTTGCGCAAAGCGTTTTTGCAATTTTATTTCGAATAAAAAAACGTGCAAATCAATGCATAGACGTTGAAAATAAAAATAGAATTAAAAAAAGTCAAATCAAATGCAATGCAATTTTCAACATCATTTGAAGATATTGTTTAATTTATTTACGACTTGAACTGATTTATACCGGTTGATTCACATGCACCGTCTACATAAAGTAACCTATTTATACATATATTTTCGTGTCTCTATGGGTATATGTATGTATTTATATACCAATCTATATATTTATTTATCTATCTGTTAATACCGCATCTAAATATACAAAATTAATTTAATTTCATATTGCGCATGAACCATTACAATTTAATATGGCTACAGTTTACGTTTCACAGTTCTGAGCGATTTAACGACAAATAGTAAAGTCGGTCAAAATGAGGCATAACAAAATTATTTTGAATGCAAGTAAGGTTTTATATACTGTATTGTGTGTGATCATATCAATAGCCACAAGGAAAATTCATGGGTGAAATTCGTTTCAATACCGAGACGACGATTGATGAAATATTTGAAATTATAAACGTTTCTTTTCGAATGTGGAATTTCGAAACTTTTTTCTATTTTTCTTCACTTAAATTTGGAAAATTGTGCAATTAAGTTCTTTTTCCACAACTATTTTACTATTTATTATTATTTTGTTATTATTATTTGACAATAAAAAAATTACGGAAAACAAAAAGAATACCTTAAAAACGGGATCATTGAAAAAAAAGTGAAAGAAAAAAATTACACTACAAAACAATACAAAAAAAAAAGAAATTTCTTTTATGAAAAATCTAGTCGCTTGTGAAATGAATTTTCGGAACGAATTTCAAAAAGCGAAATATTTAATTTCAATTTGCTCTCCCCGAAATTATAATCCAACGACATTTTGATCGTCGCATTTGCATTTCAAAATTCCCTTGCATTTTTATCATTTTCCAACGGGGGTGTAATATCCTATAAAGAATGCGTCATATCACGCTGTAAAATGTAATGTACGATGATCCTTGTGTAACTTTAAAAGAATAATGAAAAATGTGCTGCAAAAATTTTTATATTTGCAAGAAATCACAGATTTCATACTAAATAATTCGCAGCATGAAAACTGGCTCAAAGATTGAGGTTATGTTGGTTTTGTTCTTCAAATATTTTTTATAGTTTATAATTTTACGAAACAAATTTCGAATTCATCGAAAAGTGCTTGTTTCCATTCGGACGAACGATAAAACCAAAATGGTCAGTTGTGTTTTTAATAAAACGCCGAGAGCCGTTACGTTTTATTTATGGTAAATTTCGTTAAACATTTTCTTGACCCGATGGCTTTGCCTGAACCGAGATATTTTGCTCGATATTTTCTTTTTATTCACGATCCTTGCACCGAATTCACTTTTTTGCCTTCAAATAAACAATGTCTGTTTAACGCAACTTGTCACACCAATGCACGATATAAACTATGGCTGCATATTGGTATCGCGTCATAAAAGAATGTTTAGATGCATTTTGCGCGCCGTTACGCATGATTTCCGTGCAAAACAAATCGTCGCCATTGACGCTGCGGCTGCAAGGAAACAAGGCAGAAATATGGCCGTCATAAAATCGCGCTTTATTCTTGAAAGTAACGATAATGTTATCGCGCATTTCAAATCCGAACGCGCGTGATTTAAAATTGCACAGAAACAATTTGGTCCATAAACTTGGCAGATAAACATGGCGTGCCGTCAATATCTCGTTAGCGTCGTATTTACATAAGGTATATTTATCTGAGATAAATGTGTCCTTTCATAAAGCGCAGATATGCCACTGAAAAGACCTGGAAACAAGATAGCGCTGTTGATTTATAGCAGATGCGCACTGATTTACAATCAGCAACGGTCGGGTCTTACATCAAATTCATAACGCAGACTCGAGTGACAAACTAAAAAAGAACGGTTTCGCTATGAACACGAATGTTGTCATAACAAATAGCAAGAGATCGCCGAAAATGTAAACAAACGAAGTTCATAAATGACCTCTAATGTTGTTTAACTCGAGTGTTTATGTTTATTTGACATTCATTGCGTTCAAAACAAAAACAAGATCAATGTAAACAAGAATTTTATAGAATTATTTTCGCTATTATCGCGTGCTCTTTTGGGTAATGAATTGACAATTAATGCGCGAAGCTCCCGATCGCCTCGCGTGAATATTCAGTGATTTTAATAATCATAATACCGGTATTGCTTTCCAGGTTGTTTGGGCATCGCTATTTTGGCCACGTACGTGTCGTACGCGGGAGTTAATTTAACGAGTTTTCGTTTAGCCCGTTCCATCTGATTGTTACTCTTCATTTTCCAGTCCCTTTTCGCAGCGCGCACTCTTCTTGTACATTTATCACTGCACGGCAGGGACGACGGTATATCTGTTATCACAATATTGCACGGCCCCCGCAGTGTCTTATCAGCAACTCGCAAAATTCCCTTTCATTTCCTTTCTGTGTAGCCATCCCTTGCGTTTAGCTCTCATTAGTATTTCAACTTGGAAAAATTCTTTTCTTGATGAATATTAATGACGAGCCCTACTCGTCGACTCGATTTATTATTCGATATTGGCAATTAAAGTTCGCCATTTTAATTATATTATTTCAGCCGATGTCGAGTATCATTCAGTTATGCGAGGGACTGATGATTGTATATTTCATTTCCGTTGTTTTGTTATATTATTTTGACGTCAATAGGACAATTGTTTGTTTTAATTAATAACTATAATGACCATCGATTTATTGTATATGTTGTAGTAATTTATAAAAGAGGCGGATGGAGTCTTTCAGGTCAGAGGAGTACCGCGATACGACGAAATAAAATAAAAATAATGATCCGATTTTATCAATTTTCGCATAATATGCGAAACGCGAAAAAATTGTACTTCCACTTCGATGATGATATTATTTTTATAAGGTTATATTAATTTAAAATCACTCATCCACTTAGCGAATTCGTTGCTATAATTTATCCCATTGTATGCTCTCAGAAACCGAAACGAAACTTTTTATAGTTTTCTGGAACTCCGATGAAATTTAGAAGAATAATTATAATTCTGCAAGATCTGAAAAATTACAGACAGACCAACGATGAAGTTGAAGTGGAACAAAGAAAGTAAAAATCCATGCAAAACGATTAACGCAACTCGCGGTTCATTATTATAATAACAATAATATTTACAGAATTGATTAAACAATAGCAAATGCAAAATGTATAAAAACAAACAACTTCCGATTTAAATCAAATTACGTAAACAATGCCGGTCTATTGTGATCATTATATCGCAGGATTTAATGCACGATAAGCGAATTTACTGCCATTTATTACACTTATTCTTATAATTAAACAAAACGAAAATTAGTTATTATATTTGTTACGCTTTCATCGATGTAAAATGCAGCAAAGCTTTTAAGCTTATTATGAAAACAAGGAAATCTCAAGTTCGTCGGATTCGAGCATAAACTTCGGGAAGACATATTCTGGTAATTTTAATAAGATCGACTATATTTCCTTAGCTCGCAATTAACACGCCAAGCAGAAACTTACACACTGCGCGCAAACTTCTGATTTTATTTGTACATACAAATAAAAATAATATTCAGCCGTAACTCGGAATAATTAATCCAAATACACTGCGAGCAAATTGCATTGTGAGATACTCAAGCAAACGGCCGAGAATATAACAGCGCGGATTGATTAAAAAACTTGTTACATTATTAATCAAAGTTATTTCATTTGTATGTTGCGCGCCAACCCGTTTTATCTTATTAACCATTTAAATGCAACTTTTTGAAAACAATTGTTACCGTAAACCACGATGGATTTCAATTCCTTTCGTGTCAATAAGTGAAATAAAAGGGGCTATTTGTTGATATTTTTCATAGATTTTGTTGTCATTTTTCACGATATTTGTTGTTTATGTATAATTTTCACGGTTTTGTTGTTTATTTGTAATTTTCACGATTTGTTTTGATAGTTCTGTTGTCGTTTTTTCTCGTTCTATTATCATTTTCACGGGTTGTTGTCATTTTCTATGATTTGTTGACATGCTTCAAGGACAGTTTATTTACATTGTTTTTGCTATGATGTGACTTTTTTACGGTTTGTTGGTTACGCTTCAAAGTTTATTTGGCTTCTTAAATGTTATTTTTTTTGTGGTTTCGTTATTCATTTTTAAGGTTTATTTCTGACGGTTTTAGTTAACACATTTTACGGTATTTTTATTTCTCATGGTTTATCATAATTTTTTACAGTTTATTATTATGCCTCGACGTTTCTTTCACATTTTTCACGATTTGTTATTATTTTTCAGTGACTTATTTCTATTTTGCACATATGACACAGTTTTTTGTTATTGTTATTCGTGGTTTTTTGTTTCTTGCCAGTTTTAATGATTTTTGTTATTTTGTTTTTTTTGTAGGTTCATTAGGTTTATTGTCATTTTTCACAGTTAGTTTACTCCGTAACCATATGACCTTCCACATTTCGTTATATATTTTTGTTTTTAAAAACAAAGGGAGCTCGAGCGCTGACAACTTGCGTTATTCTTGCTGTCAACGCGCGGCATTTATTATCGCAAATTAGATGCAGAAAAAATAGCCATTTTTAATTAACGTCGCGGCGCATTATAACCGTCGTTTGCGCGAATTAACTTTTTAAAATGATCGCGCGACTTATTATTCATAACAATGTATGATAAAGAAGCAGCTGTCCGGCAATGGCTTTACAATTCAAAAAGTAATTAAGATTCATGCAAATTTCATGGAACTTGTTAACATAAAACTAAAAAATATGAAGGAAGATTTAAAAAAAAGCTTGATGTCATAATAAATATTTATACCTTAGGTATTAAGAATGCAAAAATTGCCAGGCAGATGGGATGAAAAAAAAGAACGTTCACGAGAGCACTTTAATACAACTAATAAAGATGCATTTAAGCCATTTACACTCTTAAAAGAAGTGGTTTGATTACGTGCTTTACCGTCAGAATAGAATAGAATCCGAGGATTGTTTTGCCGATTTCGATGGACCCTTTCGCAGGCAAAATTTGCAATTTGCATTAATTTGAATCTTCCGTCTTACATTAATGATCCCGTAATAAGTATATATATTCTCGCACACGTAACTGTACATATGAACCTAATTTTGCATTTCGATTACCATAGTTGGTTGACTTCAAATTTTACGTATTGTCCCCAATCCAACTCGGTTATATACCCCACCACCCCATGCGCGCCTATAGATTACGCTACTGGGTCGGCAAAAAACTTTTTATATAAAACGATGTGCGAATGCAACTCGCATCCCGTTATCCCATGCGACAAAATAAAACCGTTTTAATACCGACAAAAAACCGGGTGTATGCCGGGTCGTAACCTTTTAAATGGGAATCAAAGCAGCGCGGATTAATTTCGCGCGATAAAAGAATGAAAACAATAATTATAAGTTTCGGCGAGGGTAGCCATTAGGCGCTTTCGCGTGCTTTGTCCGCGACAAAGCACTCGTTTACGTGGCGGAAGAGTCGGTTATTTGGGGCGCGGGCCGACGTCTTTTATCTTGGTGGCCGTTGATCCTTCCGAGATCCGAGTTGGTTAATCCCGTCGCGGCCGGACTCCGAACGGGCTGGCCATTTCGTGCGAATTTATACGGCTAGTTAGATGCCGGCATTAAATGCAAATACCGGGCAATTTAAAATTCAGATGCAATTAGATTCATTTACTCGGCTGCTAATAATTATTCACGAAAACCGCCGTCGCGCATCGAAAGAAATCGTGTAAATTGTGCAACGCGTGGCTTTCTGCCGGGTGCTCGGTTTCCCGCGGTGCGAACGCTTTTTACAAACTCATAGATTATACGAAAAGAATAAACCGAAGAAGAATAATTTCAGTTAGTTTATGCGATCAAATTGCTTGATCATTATTATGGATCACATTAAGATCCGAGAATTGAGTTTGGTGAATGATTTTGTATCTTATATTGATCGTAAATATGATCGTATTATATCCTCTTTGTTCATTTTCGTTTTATAAATATAAATGTTTATATAATATCATATATAAATAAATATATATAATCATCTTACTGGAATGTATTATTTTCTTATTATATATTGATCATTGTTAACCGTAGAAGATTCAAGAATTTTAATGATCATACTTATACGATCATCTACTTATACAATTATTATATATAGATCATATACGTAGATTACGATCATTTTCTATTAATCATAATTATACAATTCGTTTTTGATTATCATTTTATAATTTGTTGTAATTTATCTGTAATATTATGAATTAATCAGAACCGAACATTATTACGATCATTATCATCATACGATCATTTTCTGGTACATTTATTCTCGTTTTGACGATGTTCATCATTCTGCGCAATCAGTTTCCAATTATTACCTGGCCATATATGTTAATCAGGGTTGATCATGATTAAGATTATATGGATACTGTCTAAATATAATCGTAATCGTGATGCAATAATAATTTTCTTTTCAAAAATCAACCATACCATGATTATGATTTACTACTTAATTATGATCTTATAATTGATCCTATGATCATTTTTCTTTTCACATATTAAGTATGATGGATTTCCTTCAAATTTTCCCTCAATTTTTCCATTAAAATGTATTCGAAAATTCATGATCCTCATTTCATTTACGATCACGATCAATACATGTGTATAGCCCGTCAAAATCGCGCTTTCTTGATCGAATTTGGAATTTTAACGTGGATCAAATCTAGGTAACCATGGATGATACCAAGTAACGATCCTCAACGTCTCATAATTCGTGCCCGTCGTAGTCTTATTTTATACGCATAACGGTTTTTAATTGCGCATAACGGTACAATTCAACAACGAAATAAGTCGCAGCAATAATTCTGTGGAATCGTTCAACGAATGAGTGGCTTTAATCAAATTCATTAAATAATCTGTAGTGTTTGATATCTTATCAGCGTGTAGGCTGGTGTCATCGGGTAATAAATTCCTCGAGCTTTCAGCGTCAAGGACCATTAATTTGCCAGGCCATACATATAGTTACAGCGCTGCTCGTGATGTCCCATATGCTATGTATCCGTAAAGTCATCAACTTCTGTACACGGAGACGAACATTTCCAAAATCAATACGCGCTTGTACCGTAGCGATCCGGGCGCGCCGAGTCATCGCCCACACGTTCGAAGGTTCGGATTAATCATGTTATCAATAATCAATTGGCCGGCGAAACGGACCGATGATTATCATCGTGTCAAGTTTTTCCGTCGAGCGGTTACTAATTGGTCGGAGCTTGTTGAATAAGGTGCGACTTTAATTAATAGCTGTACAAGTTCATTCGATTAATTTTTAATCAACGCGACGGGATCCGTGACATTTCCAACGAGATTTTAAGGAGCCGGTTTCAGCTTGGCTGGTCCATAAATTATGGATCGACGGTAATTGCGGGGGTCCTAATAATGACGATTCGACGATGATTTATTAGTTGGAATACACGACTGGTATTGGGTTTCTTTAGTCGGTTGGGTTTTGTCGTGGGGAAAGGAAATAAAGAAAAATCCTAGTATACCTAGAATTAATATCCCTAGAAAAATGAAGCCAAATCAGATTTGAAATTCTATCGTTTTTGTAAACCATTTTTCAAAATAAAATAAATAGTTAGAGATATTCAGTTGTTAACAGAAAATGCCGAACTAAGTAGGGTAATTGTAAGGTTTTGATGTGGCAAGCATGATTTGAGTAAATTAATAAATGCCCCGGTTTCAGACATATAACGTTAATTGAATAAAGATTAAAATGACTTTGAAGGGATTCTCAATTGTTGGTAATGAGAAAGTATTTCTTTTAAATGAAAATGCCATATCATGGCCGAATTGAATTATTTGATAAGGTTAAGTTTAGGAAATTTTTGATCAAATGTCTTGATCACGGTAATCCTTTTGGAATCATTAAATTAATAAATATATTTCAGTGCCATATATATAATATTAAACATTAAAATTAAAATAGTATTGTATTTTAATATTTGTATGTAAAATGGCATATATGATAAAAATTATAATACCTTATCTACGTAACAAAAACACCTAATAATATACATATGTATTATGTATGATAAGTAATTTATTAAAATTATAATTTTGAAAAAATGAGATAATATAACTATAACTTTTAAAAACTCTTATATACTTTTAAGGTCATTATCAGACAATGATAAGGTATCTAATGCGTTTATTAATTATGACCATAAGAATTCATAATTCAACAAACTTATGTAATGCTTTATGATGGTTTAATATGATAATATAGGGAGCTACAATAATGGACTGACTTATTCATTTTCAAATTTTTCTTGTATATAAAGAATATAATACATTATGGTTATAACTGAAAAATAATTTATGATATTGTCATTCAAAAAGACAGCTATTTTAAAATGAATAAATTAATAATAATTTAGTGCATTTAAATATGAATGATTAAATGATAGAATAAGGAAATATGTCATGTTAAAATTATGGATATCATTATAATTAAAACCAAACGTCCGATTAAATTTAAAACATAACAGTAAATATTGCATAAATGAAATTAGAATAAATGATTAGAGAATTATTAAAAATCATTATAAAAATGAATCTTTTGTTGGTATGAATGAATAAATGGTATGTTATACGATTGAAAATTTTATAATTTTTTATTATTAACAAGTTTCTTTCTCAAAATAATATAATCCTAGATACCTTTTTAGACAAAGAATAACTGTACAATACAAATGATGAATACATACAAAACTTTTCTGCATTAATTAATTGGACCATAAAAGTATGCATCATCTAAAATAGTGGATTATATTATATTACATGTTAATATTCCTAGTAATTTAATAAACTTATAATTAATTATTTTATTTTTTATTTATGAATTGTTTTCATTTTTAAAGATACTTTGATAATTCTTAATCTATGTCGATTTTTGTTGCGGTTTTTATTAATTTAGTTTGCTTTATTATAATTTATTTTACATTTTTCATGTTCTTTTCTCTTTTTCTACAATTTACCAACATGTGTCACGATTACTTGACATGTTCACCATTTATTGTTAATGATAATATATACTCTCTCATCTTTTTCATTGTTTGCGTAATTCGTAATAAATTGAAAATAAATATCTTTAATATTTATCAATCAAAAATGACAATAGGAATTAAACAGGAGTATTATTGTGTGGCAACAACCGAGGTGAAATCTGATACGTCCTATTAAGGATTCCATCGTCTAATAAAAGACCTTGACAGAAATCCTTCCAAATCCTCATGTAAGGTTTGCCGGATAAGGTACTTCTATAGTTTTCCTAATATGATCCTTAGATACATATCAAGAGGTTAATACATGGCATTTCTAATCAGGACTAATTAGGGTGCAAGTTAATTTTTCTATATTAAAATAAAGTTGTCCTGATTAGGAAACCAGGTCGGAATTTGATCAGGTTATGTCGGGTGATTAAACTACATTTATTTATAGTAATTTGGCAGTTGGAAACCTATTAAGAGCTTCGTCGGTTGGAAATTTCCATGTTTCTGTCTTTCTTTTTTATATTGTTTCTGTATAGGTCGCAACTGCTTTATGGAAAAAAATTCCACACAAAGTTGGTAATGCTGATCCATACATATATGTATATAAGTACGATCTCCAAAAAATTGATAATCCGGTTTCCCGTCAAAAGTCATAGCATTCTCCATTATTACACCTTCTTAGGTTGCTTCATAAATCCCCTACATATTAATACCCATGTAGAAATTTCCGACTTTACCAGTTGATTCAACGTTGAAATAAGGTTGTTTTCGCGACGTCAATACACGACATAGTATTGACGTTTAAAAATTTGTAATATCAATGTAGTCCCGACT
>JABFQC010002876.1:0-15145 GCA_022817085.1 Psilanteris sp. ZL-2020
GGGTAACCCTGAGGCGTAATGCTGTAATAATAATAATAATAATAATTTTAAGGAATCGTTCGTGTTATATTTTGACTTGTTTTATTTCGATTGTTTATTCGTTTGATTCCAATTAACATTCTGTTTATTTTTTATTAGGAAGAGGTTTCTTTTATCCGAAGAGAGAATTTGTGGATTATTATATTGCAATTTCCAAAATATAAACACATCTTGTAGATTTTACTAGATTAGAGTATTCTGAATTTAAACACGCTAATTGTAATAGATGCTTTATATTCAATCAAACTGTTTTCTGATTTGAGAGATTTTTCTATAAAAAATTATATTGTTAATACAAAATTGCTCACGTAGTAACGCAAACTGTTTTCGCGGTGACACAAAACTTATTCGTGTTATTATATTAATAATTTCAATTGAAAAATTAAATTTGCTACACGGAAGTAAACATTATATTATAAATGACTAGCAAAATATTAAATGTGCACGCAGAGAATTGTTTTGTTGATTCAACTAAAATTTTGTTGGTTTAACCAAAGTAATAATATATATCAAAATAATAGCATATACAATATAAATTATAAATTATAAATTCGTGACTATAAATGAAGAATTTTAATAATTATTTACAATTCTGTACAGTTTTAAGTAATATATATACAAAAATATAACAAATTAATTGTATAATTCTATAAGTAAATATCTCTATAAGTAATTATATACCAGACAACTGTATTATATGGTAACCAGATCCAGAATTCTAGTAACGGTTACAATAAAATATGCTGTAACCAGATTAGTATTAACCAAACAATTTTTTCTCAGTGTCTGTATATAAAAATAATCTCCCGTCATCAAACAATGTTTAAAATATTGACAAGTTACAAAAACAATAACAGATTATAATACTGTATTAAAAAACACTAAGATCGTCGCAAATTGAAGAACCTTTCTTAGTGATGATGTATAATTTTGGATGATCATTGGTGCTTACAGCCGTTATTGTATTTGGTTAAATGAAAGCTTTCATTGGATACAATACAGCGTTTGAAACGGATCAATAAAGTACATTATAATTGTTAATAATACTTAATTTGATAGGTGTTAAAAGGGGTAACAAAAATCGTGAAATTCGATAAACGTTGTCTTGACTGTTTTTGATACGGGAATGTTTTTGTTATTTCATATATGCAATGCGAATTTAATAATTGGGGCACTCCCGCACAGGTCTTATAAGAACAAATCGATATGAATAAAACGCAGTAGGGTTGGTCATGACTATGTTTTCAGAATAAAGAGTCACTCGAACGATTTATTCTGTTGCTTCGCTTATCCTATAGCGATCCCTGTCTATGATGTATTCTTTTTTTTTGTCCGCCTCATTCACTCCACTCAATTTACTTTCAAATAAGTCAGTTAACAAAAAGATACTAGAAACACTTAGAATTTATTGTTCCAGGTGCCTTGTTTATATTACAAATTAAAATTGCAGGATGTCAAAGATTCGTACAACAAATAATATTTTATTTTTTAAATAAATTTTATTAAAAATTCAAATCGGGTACAAATGCTAAAAATACAAGTATACAAATGTAAAATAAAGATTTATATACACATTTTATAAAGTCAAGTCTTAAATAAATAAGTACTTGTATTATTTTTATCTATTTCCAGATATTAATGTAAGCTTGTATATTGTGAAAACAACAGTTGATGATTAGAACGAAAATTCACCATATTTGATATTCCAAACATTATTTATGTATATTGTGATTAATATAGTCCGAAATACAAGAAATGTAATGATTGTAACTAAAAATGCTGCAACTATAATCGAATCTCCACCATAACAATAACTTTTTCTTGTAGTGTTGTTTCGAGCGTTTTCAAGCTGTTTTTCAAAAAGTCAATTTTTTATCAAATTTTGCGTTAATCGACGATTATATAACCTCAACAATTCGAAATTCTTAAAATTCAAATTACTGTAAATCAATTTCTATAAGTGACTTTTTATTCTGATTTTTCACTGTCTGATTTCATTTTTATACGTTGCATCTCTTGATCTATTTCATTATTACTTTTATTTCTGTCAATATACAGTATTTATACTATACTAGCAATTGAAAATTTGTCATAATGACATGAACAGAAGAATCTCCCAAGTGATAAAGTACAACGCTACAAGTTAATATTTTAACATGCGTAAATGTCAATAAATGGCGTCTTTGATACAATTATGTGCTGCAGATGTATATTATATTTCTGAAATTATGTGTATATACGCGTATAACTGCATATTATGTTGAGGGTTTAATAATATTTAATTTCGGTGGACATTAATTATGTGTCACTTCTATCCTGCGTAATTTAATAACATATTATCACGTTAATAATAAAACATCTGCATTGAAATAAACCGTCAACTTTCATTCGCATAAAATGTAAAATCGAGAATTTAATTCCAAATACCATATTAATACTTTGTAGAGATTGTAAATCAACGTTAATCAATTTGTTTATATATTTAAAGCAGAATTCGTCTACTAGATTTTATTAGATTCAAAAACGTTTGAAAATCTTCTTAATTATAATCATTGATTTTTGGCATAGAATCAAGATATTTTCTTATTTTAAAAGATAATTGTTCAATAAATGAAGTCATTATTTCTAAGTAATTATTAACAATAGTGCTAACTGTTTGGAGGTATAAATTTTTACAATTATTTTTTTTTCTATTAAATTATTGATATAAATAATAATTTCCCAAAATCAATAAATAGAATGAAGTATTTAAAAGTTACAAAACAAAAAGTTTATAATAATATAATAATAAATCCCTAAGACCGTTGCAGCAGAACCAATGAATCCGCTTAAGGTGTTACTCTAGTCAATTTTACTCGAGAAAATATCATTACGTCTATTTTTTGTTTCGCATTTTTTTTTCCAACCTCAAAAAAGCGGGACAAAAAATAGCCGTTATTTTAACAGATACAATTAATTTTCCTTTATAATTAAATTATCCTATTGTGATAAAGTGGATTAAAATATAACTTGTTATAGTTTACAATAAAAATGATAATTAAAAAAACACTGAACTAGTAATAAACGGTTGATATTTCACCTTAAAAATGTACTTCTAACATTTTGTTGTGTCGAATAAAAATAAACCGCTCATGTAAACACGAAAATTGCAAACAAGCGTCATGCTTGAAATACTAATTAATTAAATACTTAATTTAATCTACTTTAATTGTTCACGCCAAGTATTCTAAGTCGTGAATGAAACTTTTTTTTTAAATATTTATTGCCATAATAATGCAATAAACCACCCCCTCCCCCACTATTCATAAAAACATCTCATTGTTATGTAAATGCGTGTATTTTTGTTCACGGAAATCGATTTGAGTAAACATAATCAGATATTACGACAAAGTGAAACACCTTCGAGATATCATATTTTAGCGAACCGACGCACGGAGAGGAAAAAAATCCCTATTTTTGTAATATCCCAATAAATATGAAATAAAAGATATAAATTGAAAGCTCTCAGTTACTCCGGTAAATATCGCGAAAAATGAACGTAATAATATTTGGTCGACTCTTGGTAAGGCAAGGGCTGGTTATAATTCTATTAGGCAAAAGTGAATGGCTTTTAGTGCCCCAGAACGTAAACAGAAATATTCGTTTGACGAATATATACGATATGAACTTCCTTAAACGCAATAACAAGTAGTAATCGCGTTTGAAAATGCTTCATTTAAATGTTTCTACATACAATTTCGAGAGTTTTTACATGAAAAACTTGATGCCTTAAATACATATAAATATAATATTTACAAAATTAGAAATACGGACATTACGAGTTCTTAGAAACGATGCCTTTGATGCGAAATTTGAATGTTTTGGAAAATGAAAGAGGAAGCTAAACAAAGCACGCGACATACACAATATCATTACGGGAAAGTCGGTTTGACTTTGTTTATGTTCAGAGTATACCTTTCGTGACCTTGCTCACAAAATAAAATAAACGTTTCAACAATAAAACACAAATTTTAAGTTTTATTATTTTATTACACTAATTCGTTGTCGGCAATATTCATAAAGTGAAATAAATTAAACTTATGGAAACGTATATGATATATAAATATAATAACAAAACCATCGCAATTGAATCCGCCTCGAATTATTTCTCCCGATTTCCGATCAACCGTTTTCGACCGAACATTTCAGTCCGAGACGCGCCCTACAAACGGAATTCATTCTATAGCAGCGCACCGCACACACAATTTTATCGATAACAATATTCTACAAATGCGTTATTATATCATTATTTGCCTACATGGTATTACATTACTCTCGCGAACTATTAAACGTATACTCGTTGCGCGCTCCGCGCATATACCATCCGATATTATATTTATCAAGTCCAATTAGCATTTTCAATCGAACCTCTTTTTCCCTCGCACGCGAACACACGCGATTCCGACCGACCGACAAATCAAATTGCGGCAGTCAGTTTCTCGCCACTCGTCAGTTTTAGTTCCAAGCCGCGCGCCCTCTACGTTAAACGATTGATACGAAAAATTGACGAAAACGCGCGCGCAAAGGACGCAAAGCGACGTAAAAAAGGTTTCGAGCAATTTTGCCAAGCGTTTGGCGGGCGCGAGCGAATTGAACGTAATGACACAAAGTCGCGCGTAAAAGAAGCAGTCAATTTAACTAAAAGCTTATATCAGCGCTGTTTTTTTCTCAGGCCATACACCGCGCGTAGATTATATATGAATTGAATGTAACGCGGCGCTCGATATCGTCCCTTTTAAATCCACTACTTTATTCCCTTTGAAACCGCGTCGACGTTGTAAACGCACACACAAAGCGAGACCAACGACCTTGCGCGCCGAGCGGTATTAACGGCGAAACGATAA
This sequence comes from Psilanteris sp. ZL-2020, assembly GCA_022817085.1. Classification (NCBI taxonomy): domain Eukaryota; kingdom Metazoa; phylum Arthropoda; class Insecta; order Hymenoptera; family Scelionidae; genus Psilanteris; species Psilanteris sp. ZL-2020. Next base: position 4,923 of record JABFQC010002876.1, read on the forward strand.
AGCGCGCGTCGCCCGGCTCGCGTGAAACGCCGCCGTTTCGCCGAACCGTCGGCCAAACAACACGAAACCGACAGACAGGGGTTCGGCCCGGCCGAATCTTTCGAACGAACGTTTTCACGCGAATTCGCCGCTCGAAATGATCGGCGGGTTTCGGACGGCTTCGCGGATCGTCGCGGGACGAACAACCGCGAGCGATCGCGTGCGCGCGATCTGTCGGTCGGAGGGTCGCGGAGTACTCGGTGGCGCGCTTTTTACGACCACGAAAGACACCGAACGATGGCGACGGAAGCGCGTCGGAATTATACGTCGAAACGACTGATCGCGGCGAATGCAAGGTCGGGCTTGGTGGTGGGTTTTTGGTCGGCTTTTGAGGGCGCGATAAATCAGTCGCGCGATTGGTTTGTAACACGCTTGTGTAATGAACGGCGGAAAATTAATGTCGGTGTATTAACGGCCTTTTTACGTTTTATTTTGGTTCTTTTTTTTTTTGTTTTTTTTTTTTTTCCGTATGATTATGATGAACGAACAGGCGGGATTTTGCAGTGAAATAATCCGGAGGATGTATTCGGAAATACGGGAAATAAAATGTAATTCGATTACGCAAACGGTTCGTTGGTTTTATTAAAAAATACTGGATGTATAGTTTTGAACTTTGAATTTGTTTGATGAATGTAACGTAAACATAGGAAAAACTGATGTAAACGTAATAAGGATATTTAGTGTAAACAAAGAGAGGTTTAATGTAAACATAAGGATTTTTAATGTAAACAAAAACACGCTTTATGTAAACAAAGATTTTTAATGTAAACATACGTGTATTCTTGTATTTATCTTAAGTTTTACTAATTTCTTTTTCTACATTTTTTTTTCAATTTTTATTTCTTTTTAGCGTACAGCCGCGGTTATCTTACACGGATACGTGTAAGAACTGAACAAAGGGAATTAATCTCTTATAGGAGAATTTCACGCTTTAAAGTAATACATATGACCGCGTAATTGAATGTAAACTATCAAACTTGAGATACTATCGTATTTGTCATGCCACAATCAAATCCATCGATTAAACCGAGTTCCCTGTTGCAACGGGTACATTCAAGCCGTTTTTCAACGAAAAAAAAAAGAAAAAAAAACCGTCCATTTCCAAATAGTCCGCGCTTAAGTGATGGTATTTAATCGCCGAAATACATATTTACGGTCGTTTGCTGCACTACGAATAAAAACTGCACTTTTCATTACCGACCGTTAAGTATTCAAATGCATTTCAATCATTTTTAATCTCATAAAAATCCGCGCTATCGAGCGCCGAAGTTTGTTTAAATTTCAAATTCGGAGTCTAATTATTTCACACGTAATTGTATACAAATATCTATAAACAATATTCAAATTCTTTTTTATTATTCTCTTTCGATTCTTTTATCAATTCATTATTTTCAACGAATTTAACCCAAACAATTATTTTTACCCGTTCAACGCAATTGTTAAAGAAATCAAACAAAACGATTTTCACGAATGAAATTGTACACTTCGTATTATTATTTTAAACTTGCGCAGTTAAACTGATTGCGTTTCCATAGTTGAATCTCTTCTTGTGATATGCTACTTTCATGCACAATATATATCTAATATACTGAGAAAAATCAAACGTGAAAAATTACTATTTATAATACGATCTTGGACTTTTGAGCGACAAATCATATAATTTAGTCTTTTTAACAGAAAAATTTATGTTTTTTACGTAGAAATTTACAGCTTTATCTTAAAAGTCCAAGCTCGCGTTATAAGTAGTAAATTTTCATATATAATTTTTCTCAGTGTATATATATATATATATAATTAATAAAAAATTACTGAAAGTTAAGTAAATATTAATATTAAAAAGATAGTAACTTACGGTCAAAACAAAAATTCAGTCAGAAAATACCGAACTTTTACTGTAAACATTGATGCATTTTCAGTAATATTTACAAACATTCATCAATGTTTACTGAAAAGTTTTTTTTTGTCCGCAAGTTACTATGTTTTGAATAATATTTACTGAACTTTCAGTCATTTTTAATGCAACATTTTTCTGCGTGTACTTATTAAAATTAATTGGTTTTACTGATAATATATATATATATATAACAGACACAGCGATTCAACGGATTTTACAGAATATTTACCGATCGTTAACAAACGAAAGATATAATATCGATTGAAAACGCATAAAACCTCGCAAATCCGTTTTCGTAATTTACGCGCGATTAATTTCAACTTTCTAACGCGCGTAAATAAGCTTGACACCCCCTCCTTATCAATTAACAATTTCTCAAACGTTACAATAGTTTTGACTGATGAATAATTATTCGCGACAAAGCTTTACATTCTTATTGAATATTAACGCGTACGCAAGTTTTTATCGTCACTACCTAAGAACATTACATAATCCGCGCGTATATCGAACGCAATAGAACGACATACACAGTACATTCGGAGCTGTTATATATACAGCTCTCACGTATATTTCAATACTGAATATAAAAGACGGCGCGTTAAAGGAAAAGAAATGTTTTCGAGGCGCGCGCAGAAAATGGCGAAAAAAATAAAGAATAAGAAAAAAAAAAGCCGAGCGTATATTCGTAATATTTACGACTCGATTGATTTGTTCAACGGGATAACAACCACCGGCTAATTTCGGGGCCGCTTGATGCGCCAATCAATCGAAATAATCATAATAATCTATTTTGTTCCGACGCGGAACAAAAACAATTCCGGCCGTTTTTCGAATTCTTTTTCTTGTTCCAATTCATAATTGTATGTACGAACGCGTTCGCGCGAACACAAACGCCCGAATCAGCGACATTAATCAAACGGACTTTTGCAATTTACTATGATTATGGTATTACTTCAAACGGCTCGCGGAGAGGCTGCCTCGATTTAATCGCGTTGATATTTTATGGAAAATGTTGCGCAACTTTTATATATTATATATTTATAAATTATATTTTATAACGCGCGCATGAGCATCAGGTTTGTGCAACTGATTTTTAATCAACTTCAAAGTATATAATAAAAAAGCGCGCGCGTTATTTTTATAGCAAAAAAATTGTTGCGGTATTGTTAACGATCATTTTAACAATCACAAGTAAATATATATATATATATATATATATATATATAATTATTTAACTATTATTAATTTTCATTCCGTCAATCATCTCATTTTCAATTCCCACGCCGACCAATTCGCGTTCCATATATGACTGTATATGGTTTGCATAATTAATGATACTACGAATAAATCGACGCCGAACCGCGAGTCTATGCGTTGCGCTTTCGAGCCGACGATGACGAAATCGCGGCTGAAAATCGCGATGGAAAAAATGCGAAGAACGCACTCGCGCGAATTAAAAGCAATTAAACGCGTGGACGTTTTCGGTCTGCGAACGAAGCGCGCAATTTTATTCCTCTTACGTAAAAGCGCCGTGCATATTTTATCGGGACGCGCGTACACGCTAGCCGCGCAATTTACGCACGTTTAACGTAAAAGCGTCGTGCAAAATAAAGTTATAATGAAAAATAAGCATTGTCGTGCGGCGCGCGGGATCGATGATAATACGCATAACTCGATATCGATGTAGTGGTAAAGTGCGTCAGATACTGTGCGCCCGTATGACCTCGCGAGTGTGCATTGCGTGTTGCACGATTGATAACTTATGTAAAAGACTGGTTGCGTCAAGAGGGACAGCGAACGATGAAAAGAGACGGCCGACGGGAAGATGGTACGATCGAACGACGCGAGCGCGCGACGATTCGCGGCGGGTTTTGTAACGCGCGCCACACGAAAACAACGACGGCAAAAAGTCGAGTCGAGCGGGGAGTTCGCTTTTTGCGAACTTCTTTGAATTACGTGGGATCGAATTTGCAATCGATGCATCGAGGTATTCAAATTGCTGTATGAAGTGCGCTGAAATTTGGTGCGGTGCGGGAGTCTGCGAAAAATAGGATGGACAGAATTGGTGCATGAATAGTATAAGTGGGATGTACTCGAAAATGGTACAAATTGATATATGTGATATGGCGAGGTCAATATCACGTTTTTACTATTATTGTAGTCATTATTTTGTTAGTTTTTACTATTATTGTAGTAATTGTTTTAACGATTATTTTGCTTAGTGGAACAGTTTTTAGTATAAAAAATTGGTAATTTTTGTATACCACTTTCGTTAGGGATTTCGAAATTTTGTTCAATAATTTGTTGTCACGTGACATTGACGAATCGAATAAATGACGCGTTGTACATTGTAACGGTGCGATACTTTTGAATATTTAAATTAAAAAAATTATATTATTAAAATTAAAATTTTAAAAAACTACTGAAAGGTCAGTAAATATTATTAAAAACAGAGTAACTCATGGACAAAACAAAAATTTAGTCAGAAAATACCGGCCTTTTACTGTAAACATTGATGAATTTTCGGTATATATTTACAAACATTCATCAGTTTTTACTCAAAAGATCGGTAATTTTTGACTGAAATTATTTTTGTCCGTGAGTTACTATATTTTGAATAATATTTACTGAACTTTCAGTAACTTTTTTATGCAACATATTTCTGCGTATACTTATTAAAATTAATTTTTTTTACTGTTAATATATATATATATATGTATAATAACAATTTTATAGTAGTATATTTTTAGTTTCGAAAAGTATCGAACTGTTACGATTGAAGTTGTAATGACTTCGACATCATTTTCACGAACGACGGAGCTTTTTCATTCGGAAGCAATTCGCAAATTGTTATTTTAAATATTTTTGCGCGATAAATGTCTGTCCGTAACTCGATGAATTGCGCAATGTTCTTTGCAAAATTACAAAGCGCGGTCATTTTAATATAAGTTATTTTATATTTTATTATTTTTTTTCACAATTATTCACGCGCGCTCACAATCGAAAAGCACTTTTGCGTCAACAATGGCATCGAACAATAAGCAGTAGCCAAGCTCGTTCGTCTTCATTAAATCGAAAGCAAATTGTTTGGTCGTTTATATATCCGTGTTGCAATGTGGCGTGGACAAAAATGCATTCAAATGCACGCGTACGGACTTGCGAAAGTGACCTCCGTCTTCCGTCGGAAGACGATTTATTTCATAAATCCGGAATGGAGCTTTAATCAAAGCGAGGTTGTTTTATTTATTTTTTTTTTTGTTTTTTTGCTTTTTTTATTTCTTTTTCAAGTTTCTTTGAATCATTGCCGCGGACGGATTTCGTTTATGGATTGGCTGTGGATGACAGTGGAATATTATTTTTCGAACACGTTTAGTCGTTGAAATTGATTTTCGCTCAAAAGAGATACTCTAAGATATTTGACGGACCGTTATCTTGGTTAATATTATTGTATTTAATATTTTTGAAAACAATTTTTCACGCGATAAAAGATGTATATATATATAATGTACTGTGAATTGTAACGATATTAGATAAATTAATAATAATTTGTTTATAATATATCTATATATATATCTCTAAGAAATTTGCAATTAAAGTCTGTTTGTTGGCATTAAAAAACATGTGTTTGTTTACGTTAAAAATCCTTTGTTTACATTAAAAATTGACTATCAACATCATGTGTTTATTTCATTTTGACTATAAACATGATCAAAACAAAAACACAGGAGACATTTTTATGAAAACTTTTTTTTATTTATTTCAAATATAAATTATTTATTGCTTAAAAACTTGTTCTTTTGAAAATATGTCAAATTATTTTACTCTCAACTAAGTTTATTATGTCCATGACGAACTAAATTTGTTAACAAGTTTATTTAATTAATTATTATTATTTATTTCTATTTAATCGTTTTCTTTCGATTTCACGCGTTATTGTTATAGATGATCGTGCCATTAAATACGAAACAAAAAGCAACAACAACGTACAAATTATGACGTATAAAAAACGAGGAAAGAGTATAATGCATCTCGCAGTTCATTCGTATCGATTCGAAGTGTCCCAATTACGTCGATTAGGGATGTTAGTTTGGTTGAAAATATTCACATTCGCGAAATACGTTTTCGCGCAGATGAAGTGAAAACAATTAAAATGCATTGAATTGAAATGCGCGGTATTGAATAAAAATGATTTATTTGTCGGTTCGGTTTAAAATTTGATACATGACAGCAGGAAAGAGCATTCGCGCCGGTACAAATTCAAACTTTAATGAACGACGGTAATTAGCAAACTGTTATTGCAAATGTTTGACTTTTGGTTTTTTCTTTTTCTTTTTTGACGAAATATTATTTGATTGAAAAATTGTTTAATAAAACATTAATTAATAAAAATCGTCGTTAATATGATAAGTGGTACATGCTACTAAATTTTTGTTATCCAAACCAGAGTATTCTTATTTTTTAATAGCAAAGTTCTAAAAACTTTATATAAACGTTCGTTTAAAGTTTATGTTTTTCTAAAAAAGTTCCTAATAGGTTTTAAAATAAAATAATACATTCTAAAACCGTTGATATGTTGTTATATGTATGTTTTGTTGGGTCAAAGTTATTGTTATTATATATAATATCGACGAAAATATTATTGATTGGTATTTTCAACTGATTTACTGAATCAAATAAATGAAAACGATAAAAAATTAGAAAATAGTCAGTTATTATTTAGTTGTCAATTATTATGTATTGCGTACATAGATATATTTATTCAGAATACGGTATTACGTATGCTTCATCAAATATGTCTCGTGTCAGCTAAAACATCTATTATCTTGTAGATTATATATGAGAAAGTAGAATTTAGAACAGTATAGTTTCAGATCATCTCAGTGTGGTGTTATATGCTGAATATACAAAATGATATTTCTATTTTAAATTATTTCTATTTGCGTATTTACATTTGTATCACATTACATTAATTCACAAATATTATATACATAGACGGGGAAAAATGTTATATTAAAAATTACTAAAGTACTAAAATAAAACTTATTATATGATATAGTAAAAGTGCGTGTCAAAATTCTTTATATTTATCTTGTACTATATCACAAATTTTACTATATATACAAATAAACAAAATTGCCATTATGGTACCAATTTTCGAAATATCTAATATATTTACAAATGTAATAAATGTAATAATTTAATTTAATAATTAAAGTTTTCATTAATATTAAATAATAACGAAAATTTGGTAATTATCGTTATACCAGTGTTAGTTTTATGTCTGTCCTTTTATTTATTCCTTTCTAATTTATTATTTTGAGTAAAAAAGTGACGTGAAAAGAATTTTTTTTACAAAGTTGGTCATGACTTAACGAAATGCAAATGTATAAAAATATAAACCAACATTAATAACGTTAATAAGACTAGAAATGATCTAAACCCTAAAATCGAAATGTGGTCAATTGACAACATGTTAAAGTGTAAACATTTTTAACAAACAATAATTTTTGATTAAATCTATTTTGTCTTAAATCTGTAATTGATAAAAGTAACTTCCCTTGAGAAGTTATTTAATAAAAAAATACGGACAAAATTAACTTCAATATACATAAAAATTAAAAATTATCTAAAAATAGGTTTCATTTTGATTACGTTATTCGCATAGAAAAACCTTATAAAGGTCATAACTAAAAATTGAAAATATACAACTTTACTATAAAAAAATGAATCTAATTGAAATAGTTTTCAATACATCCAGAAAAATTAAACGTAGAAAATTGCTGTTTATAACACTAACTAGGAGACATTAAAGTAAATTACTGTTTTTCCTTGTAAAAATACAGTTCTTCATATCAAAGTTTTCTTCTAATTTTTAGTATAATGCTATTATAAACAGTAATTTTTAGAATTTTGTTTTAATGTCGCCAAATTAGTATTATAAACAGCAATTTCCTAAGTTTAATTTTTCTCAGTGTATATGTACAAAAAAGTTATATTAAACATTACTATGAATCTAGCATTCCACACTAAGAAAAAAAAAATTTAACAATTTACTATATAATGTATCAAAAGTGGACGATACGTTAAAACACAAAAAAATTACTACATTATATATTAAAATTTTATAGATAAACTTGAATACTTTATTATGTGCATTGCCAATTTTACTACATTATATAGTAATTTTTCTTGTATTATTACGTATCATCCATTTTTGATATATTATCTAGTAAATTGTTAAACATTTTCTTTCTCAGTGCAAGGATATCGAAACAAAAACAATGCAAAATTACTATACTATACTAAAGTAACTTTTGTAATACTATACAGCACGTTTTACTATAAGATATTGTAAAAATTGTTATAAAATTTGTGCACAGTACTATATCATATAAGAAAATTTACTATATCTTGTCAGAAAATGAACTATATCATATAAGAAAGTTTGGTATAGAAAATGTATCGTAAATTCCGTAACATTAACTGTAATATCCTCGGAATGCCAGAAGTATATCAATTTACGCTATAACAATTTCTACGTGTAGCTTACAGAATAATAAACAACAATTCAAACGGAAAAAACATTAACAAACACAATAAATCATGACCAAAAACAACGTATAAAATTATCACAAAAATAACCGCACATCTGACACACGTAACACCTACCGAACTACCATCTACATTCCCGCGTGCTCGTCCCTTATAATCCGCCCCATCTAACCTCGACAGATCATTTCTGCCGGCATATCACTCGCCCAAACGTGATTTCAAATTGTCAATCCAGCCCGGTTCGATTAATCAATCTCATCCCCGCAACACACACGCATTCGCTCTACCGCTATATCCACGAATCCCGACCGTTGAATCGGCAATTAACCGCGCGCCCCGGTGTCCCGCCGCGAACCCGCGCCCGACTGGTCGCGCTCACCTCTGACCTCGCGGTCAAAGCCGATCCCGGCGACCCGCGGGACACCGGTACCGCGTCCTGAAACCGGCGTCCCGAATCGAAAAACGCAACACAGCCGCGGGTTGACGCGCGTAACTAATGAGCATTGTCGGTTGCAGCAGGGTCGAGGGCAGTTCAGACATGGGAAGTGAGCATTACTGCCTGAGGTGGAACAATCATCAGAGCAACTTGCTGGGTGTGTTCACTGAACTACTCGAGTCCGAATCGTTGGTGGACGTGACGCTGGCGTGCACGGAGGGACCGTCGATACGTGCGCACAAAGTCGTCCTCTCCGCGTGCTCCAGCTACTTCCAAGCCCTGTTCCTGGACCACCCGAACCGCCATCCCATCGTCATCCTGAAAGACGTGCGGTTTACCGAGCTGCGTACCCTCGTGGACTTCATGTACAAAGGGGAGGTCAACGTGGAGTACTGCCAACTGTCGGCCCTCCTGAAAACCGCGGAGAGCCTGAAGGTGAAGGGCCTCGCGGACATGACCAACCTCGGCGAGCAAAAGACGCAGCAGCCGGGTGGTGCGCAGGAGCCGCCGCAGACGCAGCCGCAGCCGGCCAACGACCGGGGGACGGCGGCCGTCGCGATCGCCCACGACGGCCTCAACGACAAGGACGGCGCCAAGGAGCAACAGCAGCAGCTGCGGGACCGGGAGGGCCGCAACCGCGAGCGCAACCGGGACCGCGAGCGGGACGGCTCGAAGGACCGCGAGCCCGGCGTCCCGCGGCGACACGCGCGCGCCAACAGCGAGCAGCCCGGCGAGCCCGCGGACGCGCCCGAGTGTCCCGCGGCCTCGCCCCCGAGGCCCGCGAGCCCGTGCTCGGGCCCCCTGGCCCTGGACCGGCCCAGGAGGGACTCCGAGGACGCCGCCAGCCTCGAGGAGACCAAAGGCTCGCTCAGTCCGCTGTCGGCGCACAGCGGGCCCAGCGACATGTGCCTCGGCAACAACGCCGCGGCCGCCGCCACCACAGCCTTAACCAACGCCAACCTCGCGCAAACCCGGCTTCCGTCCCCGCACAGCACGGAGCCCCTCGCAGGACCCTCGGGCATGCCGCCAGTACAACAAGTTCCACTCGTAAGTTCCGATGGCTTTTATTTTCTGCCCGAGTGCTTGGTGTGTGACTGTGTGGCTAAGGGTGTGCGTGTGGGGGGTGGGTTAAAGGTTTATGATGGGGCTGGGGCGGTTGTTGATTACGGGTGAGTAAATGGCGGGGGGTTGTTGGTGCGGAGTAATTGAATGTGGACATTATTTGTTGGGGTGTTTTGAGTCGATGAGGGAGGGGGGGGGTGAATGGGTAACAAGTTTTTTAGATGGCGGGGGGTGTTGGTT
>JABFQC010002877.1:0-15145 GCA_022817085.1 Psilanteris sp. ZL-2020
ATATAGAGCAACACACTTTTTAAGTAAATAACAAACAATACATAAATTAATCTTGTACATATTTTACATTTCGTTTATTATATACCTGACATTTTTTAGACTTCCCGCGAGTGAAAATTTCAGACTCTTCTAACCTACGGTTTGAATAATTTGAGTAATTTGAACAATAACTTGCATTTGATACTATAGTAGAAGTTTGATAATACTTTTTGTTTTGGAATACAAGGAATTTATTTCTTACATAATTCTCATTCTCTATCAAATGCTATTGTAATTAGTTTTTTATATTTTATTTTTAAGTGACTGAACATTAAAGAAAATATAATTCACTTTTTTTTCATAATATTTTATCATTATGCTTAGTATTGTACATTGTATATTAATTGTTATAATTATTTTGTATAATACTCTGTTGTTTAAGATATCAATTTTTTAAATGTAAATATTTAACTAGCAATGTATAATATATATAAACAATTTTTAATATTTTTAGAGAACATATAATTATATTGATAAAATACCGCAACTTTAGTATATATTTGTATTTAATAATTACATACATTTATTTATATTTACATAAAGTTGTTTATTCTAATAATTAATTTAATTTATAAAATTAATTTTTGTAAATTAAAAAAATATACTTTCCTGAAATATATATTGAATAGTATAACTTAAATGTAGAGAACGTCATAAAAATGCGGGAAGCGCTGCTTAATTTCTGATTAAATGTTCTCTTGTTACATTTTAAAACTTCGTAATTTAAATAACAATTGAGCTCACTCTTGAATCATGCAATGAAAAACATAATAAACTACACTATTAAATTTCTTTCAGCGTAGTGTCCTACATCAGCCAGACCTGGTGGAACCAAAACGTTTATCGTAAAATAAATTGTAGACAAATCTATGCGTAACTATTTTGTAATATAAAATTGCTTTTAGCATAAATAAATATAAAATTAATATTAGTACAATTATTTTACTTTAAAATATTTTTAAATTTATATAAAGTTTCGTACAATTCCATTACAATATAAAGTCTCAAATATTGAATGATTTAGTTCAACACAATTGAACAAATTGAGTCAAATGTATTTATCGCCGTATTTTTTTCTCAAATTCCATGGTTATAAGATAAAAAAAATACTGCCTACGGCATCTAGTTCGGGAGAGCTAGCTCGAGAGACAAAATATAAATATGAAGAAAAAATATGCAAATTGATTAATCAGATGTCAGTGCAGCAATTTTGCCGAGAGTGAAGTTAATGTATGCATTCACTTTACCCGTGGCAGGCGACTATCTCCTAATTAAAAAAAATATTCTCATTTGTACGTTTAAAGTACAAATACCCTTAAATCCACTTGTATACATATTTAATTTTTGTCATGTAAGTTCACTCAGGTGAATTTTAACTTAAAGAGTAACGAAATATGTCTCCCAAATTTGGCTCGAGATAAAAATAATATTTTTACTCTAGGTGAATTTGTAACTAATACATTTCCACGCAGCCATATAACAATCTGACACAAAACTTGATCAGTATGCTTACAACCTCGCGCTAGATCGGATTTTTTGGGGAAAAAAAAATTGTGTTGTTGGAAAAATGCGACTTGTTGATCAAATAAATATGTTTAAATACAGGATTTATGGCGAGCAACGAATCGTTTTGCATCCAAATAATTATCAATTTTTCATATGAACGAATTGCACAAAGCCAAAGGACGGCAAAGAGAACTATAAGCGGAGGCTTTACGGCTTTCTCTTTCAAATGTTTTGACTTTATGGATCCACTCAAAGCCGTTCGGTGAAGAACGCGACGCCGCATGAACGATTTTCGTGTAAAATGTTAAAAATCATTTGCATCGGGTACGCGTACTGCGAAACGGACGAAGAATTTGACCCTGTTATCGTTTTAAAAACTAACAGCTATATATATATATATAGTTAGACGCCGAGTAATAAAATTTTTTGAAATATAATTTTTATTACGCTTTCGATACGGAATCTGTAAAATCTATTCATACCTTTGTAGGTTTCTTGATGGCATTTCAAAATCTGGGATATCCTGGTTGAATAAAAATGTTGTTTAAGCCATACAGAAAAGATCAGAGTCAATAAACTAAATTCACATTGGTTTCAATATTTCATTTAGGATTCTCGTAAAATTGATATGGAAATTATACTTTATTGGTACATTGATTTTAATCTTACATGGATATTATGTTGCATGTTGGAGGTAAGTGCCGACAAAAATGAGCAATGTTGAGATGCTTATCGTGATACGCAACGTGGTTAATTTCGACGTATGATACTTTATTGTTAGATAAATAGGACGTCAGGTTTGATTTCAAAAGTAGCTTTAAATAATACGCAATTTTGTTTCACAAGAAACGACATAAAAGTAAAATTCAAAGTAAAGCCCTGCCTGGTTTATTTTTATTAGATATACATTTAATGCCGAGAATATAAGACGTTTTTCTAAAATGTCACATAAGATATAACTGAACCGCTAGTGTGGACTTTATTCAGTCTTTAAGATTTATTCAGTTTCCTCAAAGTTAACGATGTACAGATTCTATAATCGAATTTATACTTTTTATGCTCGTATAAACGAAATGTAACGAATAATTTTAAATTTTTCTGATATGTGTATAAGATATATAAATATTGTATTTCAAATCAATAATGTTTTTAAGAGTCGTTTAAATTTACAATATATATATATATATTTCAGTGTATCTTAACTCTTAAATAATGAATTCTTGTACTCCTGTCAATTAAAGTTAAATTATTTTTTGTAATATTATAATATATAAGTATGCATATATTTATACAAAGGATAACGAGTTTAAAAACAAGTTGAATATTTAAAATAACTTTATAATATTTGTATGAATTAATTTATTACGAATAATTTAAATTTAAACTAAAAATTATTTAATATTTTTTATTATACTGATTATTGCGTTTTAAATTTGTACTAATATTTATAAATGTTACCTTTTATAGTCAAAGTAGATATTAAGAGATATAATGACAAATTATGATAAATTAAGCATGAAGCATTTATTATGAGAACATGAGAGTGTTAGCGACTAACTAGTTATGTATTAAACCCATTCAATCATATTATTTTTCTGAAACAATAATTCAAATGTTAAATTAAATCTAAAAGTTAATCCATTTTTTAATAAGACTAAGTAAAGCATTATGGGTATAAGAAATTATAGTGTTTCGTGATCAATAATTCATTAAGTTAACAGCAATATTATTAATTACAAAGTGAACATGTATATTATATTGATAAAGCTTTATTACCACTATTTTACTATTCTCATATCTTATTATAGTGTAATGAATATACCGTGAGATAAATTATGCAACGATGCACATATTACGGACATTCAAGTACAAAATTATAGTATATTTTTATTGCACAATTAAGTAATTTAATTTAGTAATATTCAATTATCAGTACATCTTAATTATATATGTTCTTTCATTATAATAGATTTAATTTTTTGAGCCATTACAAAGTAAAAGGCTCTATCGATTTAATTAAGAGGGATCATTTAACTATGTAAGAATATGTAATATTTTTCCTTGTACTGCTTATTATTACTTTATAATCACAAAGAGGCGACAAATGTGAGATATGCTAACATAAATTTGGTACTAAAGATTAGAACAGTATACTAAATTTTCTACAAAATAATTACCGTACGTATCCTATAGTGATGTATAACAAATGAATACATAAGATAACACAAACAATGTCATGAAGGCTTAATCGTTTGTTAAAATAAAAAGTTTAAACGGCTTAAAATCTTAGTAATAAAACAATAAGTAATCAAACCGAATGCTTTTCCTAACGCGTGTGTTAGTAAGCATATATAGTGATTATGTTGTGCTATTACTAATGTTCACATTTATTGCAATTTACGACTTACAAAAGCCGTTAATGGTTTTTTCATGTAATTTTGTAACGTGTGGGCTTTTTTAAATTGTAAAGATTCCGTGACGTCTTAATAGTGATTAGTGTAAACAGCTACATATCTAATGCTTACATTTTTCTATTTTAAATATATATATATATATATATATATATATTTAAAAGATATTATATTAGGACTTTTGATAAATTCTTGTTTCTCAATAAGAAAAACGTATGTTTACCGTGCTGTTTGAGGCAAATTTATTATTACTATTTATTAACTGATAAGATTAAAGGATCTGTGTGAAGGAGCACTGCACGCGCAGCGTGGAACACACTCTTCATTACACGGAGAAAGTGTTTTATCAAAAATTACTATATTTACTACTACTCGTAAGATGGAGTTTTTGAAAATAAAAATTTTACTATATTTAATTTCAGTAGTGCAGACATCCTACGAAAAATTACTATATTATATAGTAATCTATACAGTAATAAACAGTATTATTTTCATTTTTAAAAGACTCATCCCACGTGTAGTAGTAAATATACTATTTTTTGATAAAACGTATGAAAACACGACGTAGTTATATTCATGTGTAAAAACGTAGAAAATGGTACCAAAATTGCGTCCGACGCGAAATTTATCGTCTAGCGACAAGCATTAGAACAAGCGAATCGAAAAACGCCTCATTACGCTTCGACTGAAAGCGAAAGAAAGGGACGAATATTGTTCGCGCTTTTTTGAACTGGATAACTGAGCTACGAAAACGGCGACCCGATACTCGCAATGAAATCGAATCGAAATTAAATCACGAAACGCGCTCTTAATTTTGCCGGAGCTTTTTTCTTCGCGACGCAATTAAGCTAACTAGCTATCCGAAATCGCCGTGACACTTACACCGTGCGATTTGAATGCGTAAGGTGTTAATGGTAATCAGTCGCTGGTCCGAGGGACGCAATTTTCGCGACTTTACTTAAAGTCTGTCCTCGGCGCAGTAATAATTTCATCGCGCTGAGATATCACACATAAAAGGTGCAGCATAGTTATGCCGCGCACGTGTGTCGCGAGCAGCTGTATTTTAAAATCACGGATTTTGCAAGACTCGTCCTCTTCCCCACCACCCATCACTTCCAACCGGAAACAACCGTCTTTCGGGTTGTACAAACGTGTCTTTCAAGACTATGGGTACATGCAAATATAGTTACAAAGTTACGCGTACGTGTGGGGTATCTGTACGTTTTGTGTACGTGTGTGCTCCTTAAACGATGAGAAGAGAAATACGTATAGCAGGATTTTGCGTCGCGATGGAGCTACGTGAACGGAATTTCAGCAACGTCGCCGATTTCTTGATTCAATCGTATCCAATTGGATCGATGCAACTGCACCCACGTGCTTTCGTGTAACCTTTTAATTGAATTATCCGCGAGACACCGATTTAGCTCGCGGAATATAATACTGCATGACTGGATTAATAACCAATCGCAAATGCATATTCTATAGCAAATCAGTGCAAGTGTGACGTCCCGACTCGGGTACTACTACACGCATGCATCACTGAAGACACTACGCAGTTCATTATTCACGTCGCTTCTTATTATATCTTCGTTAAGAGCGACATTCGGTAATTGTCGTATTACATTTTTAATCATTTATTCCACTTAAGGGAGCGAACAAATGCCAATTTCCGTTTTATTCACATTGTCAAGTCATTTATAAATCAAGTTGCATCGACTTTTAAATAATACGTAAACTTTTCCTCTGCTTCAATGTACACGCGTAGTGTACGTACCATTCGTTAAAACAGGTCAATTTGTTATAAACAAAATTTCGAACGCGATACAGACAAAAATGTTTAGGCTACTGCAGCGCTTCACAATGTGTTAGATTGTGGGTTTTATAGCAGGGCATATTTTGCGTCAGGATAACACAAATTACAATTATTTTATAATTAAATAGAAACTTTTATTTTGTAATTTAAAGATTTAAAATATAATTAAGGTGTATTTACTTCTTTTATATATAACCTACTTTTTACAAATTTTTTAATTCAAATCAGTACCTAGTTTACTAATAATGATATTAGATGTATATATAAATATATGTATGTTGAGCAGACAAACGTTTATTTTGGATGACACAAAATTGCATTAACTGCACATTCAATTTAATCTTTAGTAGTTGTTACAGTTTTAAAATAACACTGTATAGTTATTGGCAATATTGTTTGCATAAAGTAAATGTTGTTTGAATACAAAAATTATTATGAACAGCACATATCGTGTTATCCTAGCTAAATTGTTTTTGAGTGTACTTTTTACTTTAGCGAGTCGGTATATATAAATGACTTTTGGTACGGGCCAAACGTCGGCTCACAAAATTATTAATGTATTCATTTGTTTATACCGTAAAAATTAATTATACTTTGGTGTTCTTTGTTACCGATTGAATGTTAGTTGAAATTTATATTGTATGATATATTATTTGAAATCTTTCTTTACGTTAAAAGAAATACTTATTTGGCATGGAATTAATTTGGTTATGCTAATAATGTATTCTGGATTTAAGCTCAGACGCAGTCTGGATACAGTCTGGACTAGAATAAATTTTATTAAAGCAAATATGCCAAATATTTGGCAGGAATAATTTTAGGAGAATTTAGATCAGGATCTAATTTCAGGTAATTGAGACTTTTGATCTTTTACGGCAAAGTGAAATTATTACAAACATAGATGATGTATATCGAAAAATGATGAGTTTTTCATCTCCGAGTGAAATCTTAAACAAGTATTTATACAATTAATTAAGAATATATATAAATGAGATACATTACTGTGTATTATAATTGTTATTGTAATAACACTAAACTATAAATGTATATAATTATAATGACTGCGTATAAACTATTTTACTGAATTCAGGCAGTATCATTACTATATCGAAACTAATTACTTCCACGCGGAATATATAGTTAATTTCAATTACAACGATTGAAAATTATCGCGTTGAGTGAATAGTTGCAAATTATGTAGTCGTTACTTTGTTGAAATGCACTTTATTTAATTATTATTATTGACATTGCATGTAGTCCCAAGTGTAATTGTATATTATGATTTCATATGATTACAAAGTCTATATATTAAAACTTGTTATTATATTTTAAATTAATTTCTGTGTTAGTTTTATATCGATTATTACTTTGAAGTAATTAGTAAGCTGTATTTGAAATTCACAAGAGCGCAGAGATGCATATTTAATAAAATTCAAAACACTATAAAATTTGGAGAATAATTTTTTTAAATAATAAAATATTAAACGTGTCTTATCAATATTTGTGTTAAATATCATGCCAATTCCTTGTTTAATTCAATTTTCTCGTAATTCACATAACTTCACTAATTTTGTATGTTATTAGAATTGTAATAGATAATAAGAATATGCATAATTTTATACAACATCTTTCTTAGAATCAAAATGTTATTTCAAAGGAATTATTGTTAGTTAATAACACTGTTACATAGAAATGTATTTTTACATAAACATACAATAAGAAATAAGCAGATTAATTCTATAAAGAAACATGTATATTATGTAGGAATTATTAATCTTTTATTACACGGAGAAAATGTTTTATCAAAAATTAGCATATTATATAGTAATCTATACAGTAATAAAGAGTATTATTTTCATTTTAAAAGCCACATCCTACGTGTATTAGTAAATATAGTATTTTTTGATAAAACGTTTTCTCCGTGTAGAATTAGGATTCAAAATAGGAACAAATTTCTGTTCCTATGGAGTTTATGTTGCTGATAATAGTAAAGTTAGAAGACAAAAGACAAACAAGATTTTTTATAATGATTTACAAATACAACAAAAAACTTTTTATAGTACGCAGTCAAACAATTTCTGAAAATGTATGTGCAATTAAAGAATCGATAAAAATGCAATTCTGAATAATATAATACCAATTGGCATTACAAGGTTTCAAAATAAGATCTAATTATTGACTGAACTTTTTGCAATATAACAGATAAAAACTTTCTTTTTATTTGAAATTTGTACTCGTAATTAAATGCGTAATAATATTTCTGAATAAAATAAAGATATCATTGAAAAGTTTATTTTCTCTTACATTTATAAAAATTTGAAAGCTACAATGTAATCAATTCAAGTACTTGTCTGATTAGTAATATTTTTGGACAGAAATGCAATATATCGAGATACTGGATTGGTATGTAGAAAGCATATTCATATGATATTATATTGCGGTATCAGACTCATGTACTGATGATAATTGCACATAAAACGAATTTAGTTCATCTCAATAGCATAACCAAAATTTAAGAAATAAGTTTGTATTTATTAGAGTAATCGGAAATTAATTTTGAAAAGTGTTAGGTCATGAGTGAATAATAATCGCGCGCGCTGAATTTAAAAGACGTAAAAATAATTTTCGCAAATTGTATTAAAATTGCTGGACTTTAAAATGAAGTTAAATTTAACTTTTAGGTAATTAAATCACGCAGCTATTATACAGAAGTTTTTTTAAAAATAAAACTTTATTCGGCAAAATGTAGACGACATTTTTTAATACGCAAAGAAAATCAATCATTCCGAAAAATCCTCTCACTCGAAGAATGAAAATCATAATGAACTAATCAAAAGAAGACACCATATAAAAATGACTATGTTTCAATGAGCAAAAAAGCCGCACGAAAGTTTTTGTTCTCCATCGGAATGAATTTAAATGAAGTCGGACAACGAATTAAAAGCACGATAAATGCGATCGTGGATTAGCGTAAGTTATGAGCATTCCCCAAAGTGGTTCGCCCGAAACTATGCTTTCAATGAGATTCACGAACGAATCGCCGTCGCGAAACTCGAGTGATTCCAACGTGACAGTCGGTTAACTTTATCCCGAGTAAAAGGTTGAAGGCTTATATCAAGCGCGAAAGAATACAACGAACAATATTTTAACTTTGCCAAACAAAACTCATTCCGATCACGAATGAACCGCGCATCTAAGATATTATGAATTTCGCATTCAGTGAAATTAAATCTCATTAAGTTTGGTCTTTAATTGTTTGTCGCGTTACAATTAATTCTTATCAGTTTATCAAACTGGAACATTTGTATTAAATGTTAACGAAAAAATGCAATATAAATTTCACGGATTGCTTATAAATGTGTGCAAAACGCGAATATTCATAAACAAACAATTTATTCAATGATGTATATATTACTGAATTATTTTTCATAGAAATCCTGTCATTTCGACGAAAAGTGTGCAACCATAAGAAAGCATACTCAAGAAATTTATACGGAGCTAATAGACCCTTTGTCTTCTATATTACTCCCTCGTAAAAGAATACGATATCTTGTAAGGTATCCTGCTATACAAAAAATTGAATATCTGTATTCAAAATATGCTAAATTTTTAAATTTTTACCGGTACACAGTTTTTATGTATTATCATCAAATACTTGTAAATATATAATATTACGTTTAACTCATTTTTGGAAATTAAAATAATAATCATTGCATTCAAGTATGTATAAATAGATAAAACACGGAAAGAACAAAATTGTTAAAGTATAATAATAAACGGGTTAATTTTCATATAATTTTTATATAATTTTTTGCAGTTTATTATTATAAAACCTTGTTGTTAATTTAATTTTGTTTACAAAATAAAAGAATAATATAAAAACAATAATGAAAATTATCTTATGTGATGGAGTTCTAAAAAGTTTGTTGGGAATTATTCTTATACTTTATATTTTTCTGCGTGTATAGTTTTTTTATGTTTGTTCCTAATTTCTCAATAATCTATTTTTTATTTACGTTTTTAAAGCCGAAGTTCTATAAATGTATTCATAATTGATTTTATTATTGTAAAAGATTTCACAAAAAATCATACAAATGTGTTCTTTAAAAAAAACATTAGTAATAAATTACATATTTTAAAAATTACATGATAATAATTTTGTGAAAAAGAGATTCGACAAATAAAGATATATAAAATAGCATTATATTTTGACCATTGTGACAAAGTAAAAAATTATATTTTGTGATCGTTTTTATTGTAATAATTTTTCATATTTATTTCGTTTTAATTAGACGATGCATGTTCGTTAAACACAAATTGAATACAATGTATTAAAATAAAAACATTGAAATCAAAGTTTTTTGATTTTGGTTATTTAAATTTTTTGAAAATATTAAAAGGTTAATATTTAATAAAACTAGATTATAAGAGTTTCATTGTTGAATATAAAAATCATTTTAATTCATCTCAATTTTTAACCAAGTTAGATAATCTTGTCGTATTGTTATATATATTTAGAGAAGTGATATTTTAAAAATAATACCGCGAGTAAAAATTTTACAATATATCTTATACAGCTTGTTCAAACTTTAAGTTGTATTAAATACTTTGTGTCGCAAATTTAATTGTATAATTGTAAGTAAATGGCTTACATTATACGTCAGTAGTATAAATAGAAAATACATAATATTTTACATAGAATTTATTATAAATGCAGTTTAAGTTTATCATGTACTTATTTTGAAAGGAATTTAATAAATTTTATATTACTAATTAAAATTGATAAATTAATATAATATTAATATAAATTAAATAATTGTGCGTTAAATTCTACACCTAATCCATGTGTCAAACCTCCTTTTTGGGAGGGGGAGGGCGCATATAAACTACAGATTTACCTACTTGTAAATTTATTAAAATACACTAGGCAAATTATCAAAAGTTTGATTATATTTCATTGATTTTCTTTCTTACCAGCAAGTAAGATTTGATTTTTTGAAAATACAGAGATAGGTTCATATACATTCTGAATATATAAATAAGGGAATAAAATATTTGTCTCCACTTTGTTTTGCCGAATTAACATAATATTGATTAAGTATACATTTCTGCCCATGTATACGATGACTTGTGTAATCATATAATTCTTCCATGGACAACAACGGCATATGTCCACGGGATTAAACTACATCAACGTAATTGTCACTACAATTATCGATACAAGTACAATAAATAACAACATTATATATCTAAAATAATTATTAACTGATTTATTAACTGATTAAAATCAGTTTTTTTATATTTTTACCATTATTTTTTGAAACATTCAATTTAATGATGTACATAATTAATTAAATACATTTGGTTAATTTTCAATCATATTTAAGAGTTTGAATAAAATTATAATCAGGTTTGATAAAACGTATATAAAATTTATTTAAGTTTAGTTAAAACTTGCTGCAAATGACATACCTATACTATAATATTGTATATTCAAATGCAATTAGTTGCACAATTTCGAATACTTGTCATTGCGATTGATTTATATATATTATAAAATATTACTTAACGCGGTAAATGCGGTTGTCTTTATAATTAATTTGTATAATTAATTTGATCCTACATTTTAAGAAACAGCTTTTGAAACTCGACAACATTGCCAATCATATAACAGATTATTAGATCATTTTCTTTTATCATTCTTAAAAAGCATTCTTAATAATTCGATGACTTGCAGTATCATATCAAATTAATAATATTAGAAGTATACTAGCAATTGAAAAAAAGTTTTTTCTTTTCGGTACATTTTCTTACCAAACAAAATTCAATTAATTATGTTAACGAATCTCCAGATAAATGTATTCTTGCCACAGAACCTATTTGGCCTTCCTCGCGTCTTAATTTTCCTAAAGAGCTAAACGAACACTCAATATTCCACTCACGTGGTCAGGAAAAAAATTCGTGTCAATCGAAAAAAAAGGTAATTGGCATAACTGGCCGTTCATTTGCCACTTAAAGTTTCTTGGCCCGAGCGCGCTGCCACCATTTCTTCAAATTTGTTATTTCTAAATTAACGGCCGCCATTGCGCAAGAATGCACTGCCTTTAAAGGGAATTATTTGAAGAGAGATTGAAATAGAGTTTAGACCCTATCAATTATACATAGAAAATGTTATTGTCAAACGTAATCTTACATCGGCATGTATCAAATTTTTACTCAGAAAAGATTAAAGGGAATGATAATGTTCCTATTATGGACAACTTTTTTTTTTTTTTTTTTTTTTTTTTTTTAAAAAACTCCGCTGACGTTACAATTTCATGAGACGGATAGAGTCGCGTTCGACGCAAACAAAATAACCGTCAATGCGCATTCGTATGTCAAAAACACGCCTGCCAATTAACACCCGAGGTAATTGCATTCTCCATTTGCGGGTGCGCGCACTTTTGTCTCGACTTCGGGTCCGGTGCGTTTCCCGTCCAAAACAATTGCGCAATATTTTTGCACCGCGGCGGCTCGGCGATGGCAGCGTTCAAGTCCTTTTGGTTTGCGCGAAATAGGGAGTCGCGGAGCAGGGAGACGCTTGTGCTTTCGGGGTCTGCTCCGTTCTCATCCGCAAGCCCCTCCACCGGACGCCAAGGGACGACGTTAGGCGCCTCCAGGCGTCGGGACGTCCGCACATTCGCGCGGCGCACCTTGGCCCGATGACATCGCGTTCATGTATTATCTGCGCGCAGTCACGTGTCGCGGTCTGAATCCACCACGAGGTTTGCTCACGATTCGCCCCACTTTCTCAATGACAGTATTTATCGCGATCCGCATGTCCCGTTCCTTCTGATAATTCGTCCACGTCTTTCGTATTGACATTGACATTTGGTTTCCGTTGTGTGACAGTTCTGATTGTTGTGTGTCTCGCAAGCAAAAAGGCGCTGTGCTTTTTTCCGTTGGTTTCGTTTGTTGTTATTCCGGGGATCAGTTTTGTTTTTGCACAAGGAATACGTGTTGTGTCGAAGACGGTCTTAGGATTGGTCTCGTTCATGTCGGAAGACAGACTGCGGACATGGAAGGAACCTATTTTATTTTGGTAAGCGCGTAATGACGTTCGATGCACAGTTTTTTGTCTTGTTAATTGTCGGCGATTCACTATATATAACGAGTATACGTTCAACCGAATCGTCGTGATTATGTTCGTAATGTAGCGACGGGGTCGAATTTGGAGCAAATTTCAGTTTTACAGTTTAAGAACGCTGTAAAGCGAGTGTAATAATTTTTGCTCGTTTTTGTTTGTTTTTCATAGGTGTTTTCATTGAAGATGTCACGGATTTAGTATGACGTGTACAACACATGTCGTATGTTAAGACATTTGCGTTGGCAGTGAAACTGTAGTGAAAATGCTTATTAAGGGTACTACTGACTGACATTTATGCGTATTAAGCAGAGAAAAGGATTTAGGAAATTCAAATTGATCAAACTCGGATAAACACAAATGGATCGCTGGAATATTAATAACATGATTTTATTTTGTTATGAATTTTATTTTATTAAAAGGGAACCGATATCTCAATTAGAAGCTAAATCATTAATCAATTAAAATGTTGATGTTAGATGAATTTTTGTGCGATTACATATCCGCAATTTAATATATATAATATCTTGAATATATACGAACAGTTCTTTTTCATTTTAATATTCAATCAATCATAAAATACAACTTCATTCATACAAGAAATTAATTCCTAAAGGAATTTATCCTTCATAATATTCCGCGAAAAATAAATCTTTTTCTTTGAAGCTTGAATTTTAATGCACAGAACGAATTAACCTCATTAGATAAAATTCAAATATATAACACTGCTTTGATATTGAATGATTCGATAAATTATATTCAGAAATATTAATGCTAATATTATGGCTAATGTAATAGGAATGATTGATTTTCTCAACAAGTGATGCGATGATTCGGAAAGCAAATTAACGATGAGAAATTTGTCAATTGTGATGAATACGAGTGGATCGTTATTCGTCTGTGGACGTTATACAATAAAAGTATTACTTAAAACGATTAATTGAATCAATTAATCAGTTAATAGGCGTGTAATCGTATCGATTATAATAGTATAACGGAGCGTGTTTAACATTTTTATATGAAAACTATAAATTATGTAAATAATGCAATAATAATGTTGTAGTAAAAGCTTAAATCAATACATTACAGAAACTTTTCCGTTTATTTTTTCCGGTGCCGTTACACTTATATAAAAGTGGATCTTACAAAGTTTTAATCTATGCAAGTGAGGAGTAGAAAGGTAGATTATGGGAATTGTTAAAATTTGTTGGAGTAACACTTTAATTAGCGACTTAATTAAAAAAAAATTTAAACAAGACGATAAAATTCTTTTCCTACATTTCTTTTAATTGTAATAGTAATGGGATAATTATATAGTCAATGGTTTTTATAACGTTCGGCGTATTTCATTTTGAATCAAATATAAATATATATATATATATATAATTCGTATATAAGAATTCATGATTATAATAACAAGTATATACAACCAATTATTGGAAAATGGTTTATATATATATTTTTTAACTGATGTTTATAGGTTAAGTATTTATCGTTTAATAACTAAAAATTGAATGTGAATGTTAATAACCGGTAATAAAGTATGTACATGGAATGATTATATAAAATAATTTGAATATGTTCAACTCGTTTTTAAAGTTTGATTAAAAATAAAAATAATTTTTAGTAATGTGATTCGTAAATTACAGTTCTGTTTAATACAATTTAAATTTAATTAGTTAATTAATTATATTTCGAAATATAATTTTATACGCAACTAAGTAAGCTATTTATGTACAGAAATAAATTGATTTTCGAAACTTTTTCCAAATATTTCATATAATTTATACTTACATTTCAGAACAAAATGTTTATTATACGAAAGCATATAAATCAAGATTATTAACAGTATCAAAGTTGCTTATAGCACCTAATTATTATCAATAAAATAATAAAATTTTATTATTTATTAAAATTATCAGGAATTAACGTTACCTATTATAAAATAAACGAGCCATGTAATTGACAGTAAATTTTCTATATACAACTAATAAATAAACAAATATATAATTTAGCAAAATAAATAGCTAAAATATAATATAAAAAGAATAGAGTTTATACAACAGAATTAAAAAGTTAATCCAATGGTCATCGAATAAAATTCCACGAATCAGTTTTTGATAACCATTTACTGACACGTCAAAGACATTTTTAGTTGTAAAATGTAATTGGCTAACCTAACGAACTAACTAAACAATACAAATCTCTCATGAATGGCTTCAAAATTTGGACATTTTTAGTTCAGTCTGGTAA
>JABFQC010002878.1:0-15144 GCA_022817085.1 Psilanteris sp. ZL-2020
CCGAAGGCCGCCCGATGCGCTCCGCCATATTTTTTTGAAAAAAAATTCTCTTCACCCCCGTAACTAGGTGCCCAAAAAGGGCGTGTCCCCAAACCTGTCGTTATATAAATCTATATATATACGTATAAATATTTAATGAATTTCATGTGAAAAAATAAAAATTATAGGTTAGTTTGTTAGTTTTATATACGTAAAATATGCAATTTTTTAATACAAAAGAAATTTAACAAATTTATTTTCTTCTAGTAAATTTATTTCTTAAAAGTAAAAGAAATATCTAATGTGTTTATATTACAACAAAAAATATCTTACACTAAATTTAAACTGAAAATATAATATTTAATAGACATTTTTTATTGTAAATATAACGAAATGATTTAATGACTAAATAATCTTTCGAAAAGTTTGTTACGAATGAAATACAAAACAATGAAATGTATTATTACTTTAGTATAGATTATATTAATTTTACAGTCGAATTCATGCTTTATATATTAATGTTGCATTCTAAAACATGAATTTCGGTATAAATTACACAGTAAATAACCACAATGCAACATATTCAAAATTCGTCGAAACTGCACCAGTTGAAAATAGTAAAAGCTACATTTTGTACTGCAAAATTTCTGTATGAACAAGTAACCACACGTGGTAATAAGTACAACCTCATATATTGAAAATAAATTTCAATGGAAGTTCGTCTTTCAAATACTAGATTTATCTTAAATATCTAAATTTCGAGCTCATTATATGCATTAATATCTTGAAGAAAATTTTGCCATATTGTAAATTATCTTTATTTCCATAATATAAGTAAATAAAAAATATACAATTCATTTACATACGAAGCTTTGCTTTTTCCTTGGTTATTTAACTTTGACTTATTTTATTCATTAAATACTTTTACAGTAAATATTATTCAGTGATTATTTAGTAATAGTTCTGTGCATTACTGCAATTTATATTTAGCAAATTATTATTTATAAAAAATAAATATTTACTATAAAAACACATGTTGAATATAATATTACTGTAGAAGATATTATACTGTAGCCATCAAGTTTCGAGTTACTGACATGAATGTTACATACAGACTCTAGCATTAGACAAGAAATAAAAAAGTGAATACTCAATTCTTGTATTCTTGAGGGTGACATATTGCGAATAAAGTTAGATAAGTTTCATAATATCTTTTTGATTACAAAAATTGTGTATTTGAAGAATCTTCAATGCTGTATTTGAACTCGTCATAGTTTCTTCCTTTCTAATATTTTATTTTTGTTCTTACGATCAAATTGCTTTTTACGTTTGTCATTTCATTTCACTTTGCATTATTTTTATTATTTCGCGAAATAGTTACATTTATCGAGTTGAATGACTAGCTTTGGCGTAGACAATTAAAAGGTTATGGGTAAATATAATATAATTGGTAAAATTGGATTGTTTACTTCTTGTATAAAATGTACAAAACTATTGACCTTGCTATTCAATGTTAGAAATTAATTTACGATTTTGAATTATGAAATGAATATTATGCAAGTCACAAATTTAATTAAAAAATACATGAATCTAAATATGATAATATACAAATAAATAAAAAACATATATTTTCACAATAAATAAATTAAAAACTTGCGTGTTTACTGATTAAAAGAAAACCATGAATTTCTTGGGTCAAATATACCTTACATTGAAATATATTCATGGATGATTGACAAAATTTCGAATCTCAATATCTCTATCCACGAAATATTTATCCACAGGTGGTATTGAATCCAACCTTACCTCAACAAGTTGGAAAATCCAGCACATCAGAAATCTCTTATTGCATTTGTACAAACATATATAATTATTAAATGTTTAAATTTAATCCCAGTATCATAATAATAAGTTTCTCAACCTAAAATAAGCTACTTACAAAATGAACCTTTGTAACATAATTAGTAAAATGATCTTTAAGAATGTAATAACCTCCTTCGAAAATCGTCTACGATTATTTAGACCCTAATCATCTAGGCCTTACTCAGTCTGAATTTTTCATTAATCCCTATATGAATTACTGAAGGATTTCCCAGTCTTATCACACATGACTAGGAAACAGAAGTATATCAATGTTTCCTCTCTGTAAACATCATAAATAGCACATTCCTTCCTACTCGTATCAAACAAAAAGATTGAAACATTCAATTCAACCCTTACAGACAGTAAGACCTAGCTTTTTTATATATCTCTCCGTTCAACCTGTCGTATCTCCACGTAAATGTGTTACACTGTAGTAACACCTGTTAATAACGATAATAATTCAAATGATTACCTTAATTATACATCTTCGAATAAATACAGCTCCAACACCTACAAAATAGAACTCCATACAAAATCAAGACCATCCCCTCAATCAAGTAACAAAATATTATCATCCTTTCTACAGTTGTCCCTGTCACTCTCATAGCTTATTCATCATACAAAAACGTTATCCAATTCGGTAACGATGACTAGCACTGAAATTACGTCGAAAACACGTTGAAGTATTATTTAAAAGCCAGTCGCCTTTTAATCATCCGCATTTGTTTCAGTTGCATGGACGTTTACGAAGTTTTCCACTCAATTACTGATAAGCTTTAATCGCTCGTCTTCACGCGCTCAACAGTATAATTATTATTCTAGACAATTTCCTCGAAAGCAGCACAAATTAACACTACTAATTATAAGCAGCTTGTCGTTCGACATGCAGGAGGGTCGTTCAATCGCGTCGTAATCCATTTCTCTCGGAGACCTAACGTCGGTCTCAGTCTTCTGAGTCAAGTCAGCACTTCGGGCTCGTATCGCGATGACATTAATGGTGATGAATGCACTATTTAAAGCAGGTAAATTTGCAAAAGAAGCCCATGAGGAGGACGCTGCTGTCGTTTCTCAAAGTTTAAGCACACGTCGCGCTGCAGGTGGCATAATTCACAGTTAGCGCATTGACCCTGCGGGAGTTCGCTTGGAATTCACTGCAGCCTATTTCTCTTATGCGCGCCACCTATGTGACAATTATTGTGCACTACAAGCTTAAGAGACACGAAGAAACGCGAGATCACTTGGTCTGACGCGACATCGTTTGGAAGTGAAAAATGTCAGCTCAAATTTGGCACCCAAATCATGCCGTCTGAGACGAGCGTTTCAAAGGCATTTCGGCGGCGTGTGCAACAAATCGGACGACCGCGTGATGAATCGCGTGCCGCGATGTTTTATTCCTTTTGCGGATGTTTTAATGAAATGACAGTCGCGCGAACTAAAGTGTGTTTCGGTGTATCAAACGAGTAAACTAATCGGAAATGTCAAAATAATATTCTTTACATAGCGGAAACATTTTTATATTGGATCGCTCTTTTCAGGTATTCATGTCGATGCATTTCATTTGGTGAATTGAATTTAAATATTTATCGAATTATTGTTCGTGTTGTAATAACGAATCGCTGACGGAGGAAATGGTATTAAGCAAATGTTTGCACAACCGCGTGCATTCAATTTGTAATAAGACGAAAACTCGCGACTAATGTCAAGTATTGGATTTTCGAAATAAATGCTGAGGTTTCACTGTAAAAATAAGAATTGTGAAAAAGCGTTTTAATTTCCGATACCAATGTCGTAATAGAATGCAGAAGTTCCTTGTATTAAGACGGCTGATGTCTCAAATAGCACACATGTATGACATTTGTGTTTAGCAATATTAACGATACGATCATTTTTGCAAGACGTCAAATGTACTTTTCGAATACTAAAATATCGATAAATGTATTAATTACTTCGGCATTTTCATTTGATATATTTGATTTTCATCATTAATGCTGCCATTCTGAAAAGCTCTTTGAATACGGAATAATCTGGGCAGTAAATACATCGAGATGTTTGATCGCTGAATGCGGTCAAGAGGAAAAATCCTGAACTTTTAGATTGACGAGTGTTTGTATTCTTTTATTACGTGGAGTGCTTTGATGGAAGATTTACTTCGAGCGTGGAAGAAAAAGTACCACATAACTTTATTCAACTAATGTATGTGTGGAACAAAAAAAAGAATGAAAAAAAAAACAATACTGTCGAGTTTAACGTACTCAAATGGAGCCTACGTACGGTGGCGTTTTGATTGATAAAAAATGAATGAAAAGGAAAATGTGTCGAAATGAAATTGTTAACGCAAACGTGACATAAATCATTACGTGCAAAAGAAACTATCTATTGAACTAAAAAATTGCAGTAAAATTAACATAAACATTTCAAGTTAAAAGTTCGCGAGATTAAAACTTAATTCTTTGTGGATATCGATTATTTTGACGTTCTTTTGATAAGATGCTGTGAAGGAAAAGAAGAACCTACGAGGAATCAATGAAACTTTTGTAAACAAAAAAAATTGAAAAGTTAAACGAAGAAGTAATGTGTAAACCTGTATTCGTCTTTAATACAAATATCGATCGTTAAATTTTATCTTGGAAACCTACTCTGTAATAGTTTCGATCAAAGAAAATTTAAAGCCTTATTAATAATTTGAACATTTCCATGCTCTTTGGATTGAAGGAAAGAAATAATTATTTCCAATCAAAATATTTCGAAAGCGTAATTTAATGTTATGAAGATTGTATGCTGAATATTAAAAATATTTTCTGTAATTTGAAATTGTAATTTTCAAACATATATAAATACGTTTATAGACATATTTATGGACTATTCATTTTTAATAAAGATAAGTATAAAATGAAAAATATTCCAAAAAAGTAGGATTAACACAACATATTTTGAGCATGTCCTTGGCATACCTGTTTATGATATTTATCTTTTTGATAATACTAAATTATGCGTATAAATAACAAACATGATTCAATACTAATTCCTCACTATGTTTCAGCATACAGAAGTAGCTTTTCAAATCTTCCTAATTCCTATTACACTTAAAAAGTTAAGCAAGTTCTGTTAGCTAAGTTAGAAGGAAACTGTTTCACAGTAACTTTGATATTACTAGGAACTATAGTTATTCTTAGATTTGTATTAACACGTAAAGCAATTAATAATCAATTTTTAAAATCTCAAGAAGTGTTCGAAGTCTCATTATTTGAACAACAACGATCACTCTCTAAAATATTGTTCTCAATTATATCATATCTTAGGAACTGTAACTTCAGTTACATGAATTTCCGAAATATTCATTTTAAAATAATAATGGTAATAAAAATGCGGTGCACGGCGCAGGGGACTGACAACCCAACATCCTCGAATTTTACAATGTAAGTAACATCGAAACATACTTTCCTTATTAATATAGTAAAAAATGTATACTGCGGCATTTCGTTACCGATTTATATATTATTAGTTATTAATTTGTAGGTCGTTGGTAACGTAGTGACATTTGCGATTCACAATATCAACAACAACAAACATATTAACAAGAACTATAAATTTAATATTCAAATACGATGCGTTTGTATTTTGCTTTATTTGGCAGTAAAATATTTCGACATCAACTTTTTTTCACTTAAAAAGTGGAGGCTGTGAAAATTCGCACCTGAATTGGTTTTTCCAGCAATAAAGATCATTTAACTTTCTGGATAGGTAGCGATATATTTATATGTAACAAAGAATTGAAAAAGTGTGTCTAAGTAATGCAATTGATATGTCGTAACCTAATAACAAAGAAGCAAATATTAAATATTAAACTTCTAAATAAATTGAATTTAAAACTCGCAAATATCAGTATTCTTTGCACCTTCTCCTAATTTAGTTTCTTCTGTTGCACTGGTATAATTTTCGTCGTTAGACATTCGATCCTATTCAAAACACATTATAGTATATGTTTCGCCGTACGTAGAAAGTCAAGTAATTAATTAATTAGAAATAATTACGGCATGTGTTTCAAAAAGAACGCGAATCTCATACACGGATCCCTACACGGAGAAAACGTTTTATCAAAAAATACTATATTTACTACTACACGTAGGATGAGGCTTTTAAAAATGAAAATATATTTGCAATATATCGACAGTATATTGCAAATTGTTTAAAATATATTACTAATATATATTCTTAATATATTTTACATATATTTATAATATATTGATAACATATTTAAAATATATTTATATATACCAAAACAGACGCGTGCGATAGCTCAGTGTAAGCGAATTACGTAGATGACTATGAAGGCATGGTTTCAAATCTTCGTCAACATATATACTAAAATATATTTTTGCGTTGACTATATTAAACTTATTAAAGTGCATATAATATCAATTTTGCATCTATCACTACCAACCATATAAACCAACCAAGCAATATGAATAATAAATTTATGATTTTTCCAGATGTAACATCCGTCCGTTACATTTGCCACATCTTACCTGACAATAAGGCAAATTTAGCCAAGTCAATAATTAGTCAGCCGAACAGATTTCGGCGCGATTCATCAATGGACACGATTGAATTGTACGACAGTTATACACGGGAATATTATTCATGCCTTTATTAATAAACCCGGTATATGTAGCGATGCAATAGATTGGAGTAGAATAGCGAGAGAAAAACAGCGGTAGTAGGTCAGACAAGATGGCACCGTGGCAGAAGCAGAGAAGTAGGAAATATTAAAGGGGATGACACGTCGGTTCCGCTTGGTCTTGTCAGCGATGAATACCAGACTGCTTCCTTACTTGAACTTTTTTTAGGGCAATTCCGAGTCACGAGCGGCTGTGATGGCAGCGAAACGTTTGAATGGCATTGCACTAAACACGCGTTTGACGTGTATTACATCGCGTTGTACCCCGGCAATATTTCGACTAAAATAATAACCGTTTCGCCGTGGTTATCTTTTTCACGAAGGAAATCTAGATACGAAGTGCTCTCCCGAGAGCCAGATAATCGTTTAGGTTTCCGCTCTGT
Organism: Psilanteris sp. ZL-2020; assembly: GCA_022817085.1. Classification (NCBI taxonomy): domain Eukaryota; kingdom Metazoa; phylum Arthropoda; class Insecta; order Hymenoptera; family Scelionidae; genus Psilanteris; species Psilanteris sp. ZL-2020. The sequence continues at coordinate 6,904 of JABFQC010002878.1, forward strand.
GACTATTACGGTTTTATTCACGTTCCCCTTTTTGTACGCAGGACCACCGGGCGCTTTACAAAAGCCCTTCGCAAAAGCCGGGGTCTTTGTAAAGATCGTAAAAGCCGTAATGGCTGTTTCACTTATTTTATTGGACGCCACTATATTAGCGAACAAATTGTTTTCGCCTATGCAAAACTCGGTCGGGATTTTATTTTAATGTAACGAAAAATTATGCAGACTTTTGCGCGCAATAATTTTGCATTCAGTCGAGGAATCGGTTACGAAAAAAAGAAATTAGGTTTTTGGTGAGAGAATAAGTCGTTTCGCTTGCGATATGGAAGGAATTGGAGAGGAAAGACTGCGGATTCGACTGTTCGGGTTTGTACCGAAAGTGCACTAATATTTATTACGATACCGTTATTGTATGTAGTAATGCAATTGCTGTAACATAATTGTAATAGCGTCAAAATGTGTTTATTGCAAATATATTTTAATATTTAATAATGAAATTTGTAGTGAAACTTCGTCATATGAAAATTGTATGTAAAATTCGAATTTTTCATTGATAACTGCTTATTTGATTTGTTTCGTTACACGTTTTCATTTCAAAGGACGAGACAAAATAAATATTCACATATAAATTAGAGATCGCGTTAAAGCTATATAATTTAATTTAAATTCTTTTATATTGTACAGATTAAATGACGAGCAAAATACGTTTCAGCAAAATACATTAATAAGTAGATTTCTCGCTGTTTACCTGCATATATTTTCAGTTTTCTTGACATCGAATAATTGTAGTTACAACAGATATTTGTTGTACACAATTTCTTTTTTAATTTTTGCTGATAATATATCCAACGATTTTATCATTGATATGAATTTAGATTATAAATTTACGTTATGATTATATTATTTCATTATCATAGCATATCAATTTATTACAGAATTTTATTAATATAGTAATAATTCAAACTAGATAAATATATGATATTATACTTCTACATATATACATCAGCTGCATTACATTTAATGAAGACTTATAAAATTCAAATTAACTTATATAATAGCGTTATATTATTAGTAATTTTCTGCAACCCGTAATTTATATAATCTGCTAATAATAATGAAAATTTAATTTATTATTGTTTGTTTATTTAGGACATAAGACATTAAATTTGGTTTAATTACAGGTCAGTATGCCATTTCATTGTGAAATTTATTTCAAACAAAGAGAATATGTTGTTGATTTCAAAGTTCAACAAACTAAAATAAATTAAACTGATTTATACGTCGCCATTTTGAATGCCTATGTTCCTTCGTAAGTTTAAATTCATTAATAAATAGTTAATTTAAACAAATTCCCATATACTATAAATATATATATATATATATATATATATATATATATATAATTTCATTAAACCTAATAAACTACTTTTGACGAGGTTCTTATCCGGTCGAACTCAATCACTTTGCTTACGAAGTATGTTCTATAAAATTTTACAAGTATATCGACCTTTTTTATACCATTCAATGGGGTTGGGTGTTTACTTCTTTTAACCCGGTACCGTTGTATTCTATTATTAAATATACTACACCATTGAAGTGACCATTTAAATAATTAATCGATACATAATTTATTAATGAAATGTGCCAATTTATAATGTTATTGAGTTTTAATGAACCTCTTTAAAATACGACAATTGCTTGTGTTAAATTGTATTATGTTTTTGCAACAGCTAGCAGGCAATTCGTATTAATTTCATTTTCAGAATGACTTTTGAAATTATGTTGCGCGAACCGCAATGATGAATCGAACGAAAGGAAATCGTGTATAAGTTGAATATATGTTTATCATATTAATATATTTTAACGTCGAACGTAAACAAAATGATCCGAAGTAAATGCTTAAAAAGTGTATTTGCCCGAGACAAACTTAACATCAGCGTGTCATATAAACGCGACTTGCAAATATGACTCGTATAATAAACAACATTTACGCGACCAAATTCCGACAATAACAAATTTAGCGTAAGACATATTTGGAAGCCGCTCTGCGCCGATGGCAATGCAAATGTCGGCGTTTCAAAAGAATTTGCTCAAATCACAATTTATCTTCGACACAAGAGAAATATTTTTCGTTCGCGAAAAACGTGTTATGATTGAAAGCTGAAGTCTCTTTTAGTCGCATGATAAAGTCATTTAGTTTTTCATCAGCTCTGTTCAGCTTCTCTCTGACATCAATTTCATTTTAATATTTTTCAAATCGATACGAAATTGAACTCTCAGCTTTAAGTACTGATATAGGAAACTCATTTCGACTTTTTAATGATGACCGACAAAAGTCTTTGACTTCTTCTTCAGTATGTTTTGAATTCGCTCCGAAATGAACATACCTTTTCTTGCAGAAATAACAATAATCCGCGCACAAGCATATTTATTTAGAAAGCAATTTAGTTTGCAATTATTATGTTATAAAAAAGTAGTTTCAGAAATATTTGCGGAGATAAAATTAAGTACCTTATTAAACCTTATCTTGTATTAAGCATAGGAACAGATATATGTGTGTATGCGCGAGTCTGGGAACATGAGTATCTTTGCATATATATATTTAAAAAACGATTATTTCGGGGACCGTCCTCAAAATAGTATTTGACAAAAATATATTTAGCCGCTATTCTGAGGACTTGCTTACACAATACGATGTTGGGCCACCTAGGACCTCGTGTGTTTGGTTTAGCTAAATTTTTGAAGGGAGGAGGGATTGGGGGCGCGGCCCGCCGCATCTTTTTGTGAGGATGGTCGAAGACTGCCCGATACACTCCGCCATATTTTCTACAAAAGAAAAATTTTTTCAGGACCATGGTCAGGGAGCCCTTAAGTGGGGTGTCCCCAAAAATATCGTTAAACATTATATATATATATTATATATTTACACAAATGTGGTCCCACGTGTATGCATAAACATAATAAAGCGAGAGAATCACATAAACTGCGAATAATAAATAGCTAACATCGTCAGTGTAAATTTCATAATAAGATATTAAAATTCCTTTTAATTATTAAAAACAGGAACAAAGTACAGTACCTATCATAACTAAATTACAGTCTGATTTTACAAATCGTCTAATAAATAATAATAATTTTGATACCTAACAATAGTAACGATTTATAATAAAATTAATTAGTATGTAAATTTTAATATAAAAATTAAAATATATTTTTCATATTTCTTAATGGCGATGTATTTCTTCGTCGAAGTAAGAAGACCTGCTGAAGTTGTATAATACACGTTGAAATCCTCAGTAAACTCTACTTATTACTATTTAGAAAGAATCAGTGATACTGTTTCTTATTATAAATATCAATTTTAATAAACAAGGACCGAGCGGATGAAGTTCACTATAGATAGAAGCCAAGTTTTATCGTTAATAAAACTTCAGAACAAACGGAGCTATAGGCTTCAATTATAGCGAAGCTTAATTCTATATTAAAATCAAGCGCTACGCTCAGCCCTATCTAATCCACCGTAGTCACCCTTCAGTGAGAATACTATGACCAATACTACAATGCAGCCATTAAATGAATTCAGAAACATTATTTAAATCAATTTCCGAAGCTTTTATTGCAGGGAATTTATAAAATTTACATTTCAAGAATCATATAATGTACAACAAAAGCAATTTGTTTATTTATAAATTTCAATTTTTATACCTCAACCTTTAGAATACAGCAATGACAAACTATGGTCGTTTAAGTGTGATTTAAATTTTGCATAAGTTTGTTATACTTGGCAAAGTTATATAAAAAAGCAATAATTAAATAAAAGAAATTTAAAAATGAAGTTAAAAATGGGTCAAAATAAAATGCAAAAATGACTATATCCTGCTATTCTAAGTCCTAACTGTTAGATAGGAATAAAGTAAAAGGAGAGTCATATAACCATAACAATGTACTATCATTTCAGCAAATGCAAAAACCTATAAACTAAGATTTATATCGAACAAAGAATTATTTTTTAAATCCGCAAGCTGCTGGAATTTTCATTTATTTTAATTATTCTATTTTTAATCTGAACTTTCTCTTTACACAGTTTATAAGCATGATATTAATATAATATTCTAAGAATTTCTAAAAAGTTAATCCGACTATCTAAATATATTAAGATACAATGTAACATGTATTCTAGCAAGATACTTGATGTTCTATTTGTTTTTGTTTTGTGTAAATATTATGTATTTTATTTATGCTTTTATTATGATACCTATATAAACAACAAAAACAAACAAAATATAGCTAGTCGTGTATTATGATACACAAATTAAAATGTTTCGGTGATCTTACCTTTTCAATAACGACGATTTTCATATATTTTGAGACGATATAAGCAGGCTGCAATTATATTCACGTTTATGCCATATTACGGCGATATGAGACGTATATGTTGACACGATGTTTTGATTGCGACTTGAAGAGATATAAGAGATTAAAAGCTGAGTGAAATTTGAATACTGAGAATCTTGCTATTAATAAACATATACTAATTTATATTTCGATTATTTTTATTTAGTACATTATTAGTTATTAATAAGTATTCGATACTCATCATCAATACAGTGTTAGGCTCGTGCATAATAAGAACCTTGTCTTCTAATAGACGAAATCTAGAGTCAAACTGCAATTTGCTACATCAGCACGTAATTCTAATTTGAATGTGCACTTCTTGCTACAATTGCTGCACTGGGATCGCTCAAGCGACAAAATCGACTAATTTGTTAGATTACACGATTTTGTTTGCCGTAAAATTTGGATTTGCTGATTACTAAATTCCAGATTACTTTTCTACTTCGACAGATAAGTAATCTGATTTATTATGTTACATATTTGATCAAATTCTAAACTTGACTTTATATATAAGGAAAATTACATTAATTATATAAATTATAGTAATTATGTCCAATACTATTTATCCATTTTATGTATACAATCAAAAAGTAATATTCAAGAAAACTTCTTATTCAATACATGATAATTTCTATCGAAATTTTTAAGATGCATAATATAAGCAATCGATATCATGATGAGTTACATTATTTTATAATAATAATTATTTCAGTATTTAAGAGCCCATTTCATTGTCGTAACCATAAAATTTTATTATAGATACAAATTGAGTTGTAATATTTGTTACATAAAAAGTACTTCTCAATTTCTTATCTATGTTAATTTTTACCGTAAAAAAGTCATAGAAATATTCCACACATTTTGGAATGTAATTACAGATTAGATTTAAATTACACGTACTTAAAGTACAATATACCTGAACAATTTCGTTCATAATAGGTAGTGTATAAATAATGTTACAATATGCTATTATTTTAATATTTTTTCTTCTAAAAATTATTTTTATTATAATATTACAATTATTTATAAACACAAATGCATAAATAGAATGTATTCAGAGTAACTAATTAAATAATGACGTTTCTGGATAAGATCAGTGTAACGTAATGTATAGAACAAAAGTGAAATATAGTTTCACAAATGTATAGAACAAAAGTTTAATATAGTTGTTTTTAGAATTTTTCCCAAAGATTCAAACACTATTATAAAAACTCAAATGTTAGATAAAAATAAAAAACTTTACTTTTCAAGGAAAAATGAAACGCAGTCAAGCAAATCATTAAAACCGTTTGGTAGACAAGTAAAATGATTTAAGAGATGGGGCATTTTGAATTTTTGTGCTACATTTTATATGTTGTTTTTATTGTCAGTTACGTACTATATATGTGTAGTTACCTGTGTTCATGTGTAATTGTTGTTATATAATGTGTTGGTGTGGTTCATTTGTATAAGTTTAGTAATTACATATGTTTATAAAATTAATAATTGTTGATTCATTTTAATCTCTTTTTGCCTCTAATAAATAGATTATTAAAAGATTGTAAGAAGTCCTTATAATCAAATAAATTCTATGTATATAATTATATTGAATAATATCTAACAATATTTACATTTTTATTACATGATTCGTCAATTCTGTTTCTCGGTAATTATCATTATAATTATACCCTTGTTATTTATTTTTTTTATTTAAGTGACGTTAAATATAAAAACATTTTGAATAAAATGTAAGTCATTGCCTTAGACACGATGAGAACAAATTTCGATGTTTTAATATTAATATTATGTTTGAAATATAATAATATAACATTTAAATATATAACATCGAGATTCTTTCTCATCGTATCTAAGGCAATGACTTACTGCTTAGCCTTACTGAAGAGTTCAAAGTAAGTCATGGAACGAAATGCTAATATCAAATAATAAAAAATGTTTAACAAAATTGGGAGATTGTCGCGGAAGATTGATATCAAACCTCTCTAGGACACATCTAACAAACTATGTAACTTGTTGAGTAAGGTCAAGGATCAAAATCCACCCTTACACAATCTTGGAGTCTACAGCATCCCATGTAGCTGTGGTCGCGAATATATTGGTGAAGCAGGCAGGGCCACATGCGAAAGAATGTCTGAACACATCAGACATTACAAGCAAAATAATATAGAAAAATCTGCCCTTCTCGCCGATGAAACAAGTCACGCCGTCGAATTCGACGAAACTAAAGATTAAAGAGGCATTATTAATTGGAAAAATAATCTAAATTTAGATTCAGGCCTGGATATTATAGTCTTTTATGGCAAGCAGCAATAAAATAAGAAGATATTCCATCAACGTTCTACTTTCACCTTTTCACGTTATACAAGTACATCTACAAATACCTTCAGCATCAGTCAATGAACATCAACGACGACTGAGAATGACGCCCTGAATATGACCACAATAAATGTGCCCGAAACGTCTGCGATCGATTATAACAAATTGACGCGGTAGAACCCGGACACCTAAGATGTATTGGACACCGGCCGTGGAAGCCTACGAACACGTATGTTAAATCTATTTCCAATAATGTGTTTACCTTTTAGTTTTTAAAAACAATAATATTTTTTATAATATGATTCAGCAACAACGCTATAACATATACAATAATTCAATTATTGCGCGACTGCTACTGTAAAGTGTTATTCTGCCAAATTATACTATGCAAGTGAATTTTAAAAGAATCTTAAACACCGAACCTTAAACATTTATATTTATAAAATATATTATATTTCGTTTCCAATTAATTAACAGATATCATATTTAAAAAATAAAATACATTCTATAAATATAAATAAATGTACGACAAGTCGTGCACGTTTTTCACGTTTATGCCACAAGATTTGGTATAAAAAAACAGGTTGCTGTATTTTAACACCTGACATACTTTGCAAATATAACAAATGATTAAACAAATATTCATTAATACACCTTCGTTCAACTTGCCCGTCAATTTATATTTATCGCGTTGAATAATATTTTTCAGTCCGCGAATTTCATTTATTATTGAAATGTTTACAATGCATTGATTTGCAATTTTCAATAAAAACGTAGAAATTGATTACTTTTGAATAAACATTTAATTTGTATACTTAAACAAACCATTATGATTAAACCATTTTTACGAAACATTTTGTTCAATTCTTCGATTGTATAAGCTATCGTATAAAAAAGCAATAGTACGCAATAGACTTATCGTGAAAATTTGATCACCAATCTTCTGGTTGGGTAATTCGCTTTGCATTTTGAATCACCTTCAGTTGCTCTGTATTTTATACTCGATCTGTATTAAATGCTTTTCTCTCATAGTCAAAAGGAATATATTTGAATCGAAACGAATGTACTCGATTCATTCGATTGTGTTTCGCATCAATCGTTCATACTCATTAGTTTTGATTGTTTCACCTGGGGACTTGAGGTTCTTCAACGTATCATAGTTTAGTTTTCCGTTAAGAAAAACAACTCAATATATTGGTAGATTGTTGAAAGTCAGATCAGGCGTGCGGGATTTGGTAAAACTTTGATGTGGCATGATATAACTAAGACGTAGCAAACACTTTATTTTAGGAAACTCATAATCGTAGGCAATTATTTGAATATATGTTCTATAATACATTCTCTTGTTCTTATTATCAATACATAGCACACGGAGAAAAAAGTATACCTAAAAATTTATATATTTTCCGTGTAAAATTACCATACTGTCTCGAAATTTTATACTTTTAGATCGGCAATAATATTAGAAAACATATCATAGTTTTTCATTGATTTATTAATAATTTTTCTGCTTATAATAAGCCATTAAAAAATATAAAC
>JABFQC010002879.1:0-15144 GCA_022817085.1 Psilanteris sp. ZL-2020
GTACACGGTAAAGGAAAACGTAACATCAGTTCGCAGATAGTAATTGCAAAAAGAAACTGTGTTGACCCTGTAAGATTATCCTAATTTGAAAGTTCCGTCAAATCGATACTCTGAATAATATTTTACATAAATGTCACACGTTCTACTGATTTTCATTATTTATTTTAAATATATTTCAACTAAATTTTAATAAATAGTACAATTATTTATTAATAAAAATAAATTTCTAGATTCAATGTGTATGCATTTTTGGAATAACTATACATACTAATAGTGCTGTTTATATTCACTTAATTGTAATATATTATTTAAGAGAGTATTTATATATCAAATGAATACTATGAAATAAACTTTTATTTCAAATATGTAACAAATTATACATATACTAATTTATTATGCGTACAATACTGTAAAGTTCAAATTTTAGACTATATTTTAAATTTATTCAAAGAACGCCTGATTTCAATACACTTATTTTTAATAAAATTTGAACTCAACTGTAAAGTTTAAACCGATCGAACATTTTCCAAAATGTTTTAAAGTATAAACTACAATGTGATTTTAAATATATATATATATATATATATATATATATATATATTTGATAAAAAATATATGATTTATTCATTCGTATTATATACTTTATTAAATTCATTAATTCAGAACATTTTAAAAATAAATATGGGGATGTGTTGCGATGATATAATGATGATACTATTCATTGCAAAAATGCAAGGGGATTAGTTGTTGCTCAAAAGAGATACATTTTAATTAACAACTAATTCCTTTATTCTTATATCGCAATGAATTGAATAATCTGCTACATTGTATTGTATGCGAGCACCTAACTTCAACTGTACCAAATTTAATTATTTAAAGAACAAAAAAATAATTGACTTAACCATTTTGGTTTGATTACAGGGACTTTTTTCTCGAATTACGTTTAGAGAGCCACTTTTCATTGGTGGTCCTGGAAACACTTCCGGGCTAGAGAGGCTGCCAGTAAAAAATGGTTTCAGAGGGTGCGTTCGCAGTCTCGAGGCAAACGAACATCACTATCGTTTTCCCTTAGCCCCTGAAGGCGATGCTGCAAACGGCTTCGACATTGGTAAGTGTGAAAAGTATTACGAACAAACTTATATAGCCTTATATTAACTTTTTCAATTTAAACTAACACTTGTCATTTTTCGTCCCCTGGTCTGAATTAAAGTCACGAGTTTTCACAAGAGACAGCGAAAGGGTTTTGCAAGGTTGAATAGAATTAAGCAATTTTTTAACTCAGAGTTCATTGGTCATTAATTTCGTACAATTCATTATATATTTAGCTTGGAATAATATAATTTTTTAACGATTGCAATTATATTTGTATTCCCTAGTCGAAATTTAACACTATTTTGAACCTAAAAATTTAGCTTCAAAATTGTTAAAGGTAAATGGTAATGTAGACTCTAATTTAAACCTCGAAACGTCTAAAATTTCCCGTTTAGATTAAAGAGATTGAAAATAGGTTCTAGATTCGATATTACAATTTTAAGCCTCCTTTCAAACTTTACAGCCTACGTTATTTTAATTCTTATGAACTTATTTTATTAAGATTATTAAATAATTCAAAGATAATAAACCTATTAGTTTAAACTTTTAACAGTAGATATTTACATATCTTATTAAAAAATAAAATGTTTTATTATTCAAAATTATACTTTTTTCTATTTTTCGTACTTTTTTTTACTTTTAACGTGTTATTTGATAGAACCTATTTTGAATCCATTTAACCCTAAACGGGAAATTTTAGACATTTCGAGGTTTAAATTAGAGTATGAATTTCGACTCGAGAAGTCACTGTGCTATCACAATTATATGTTTGGGGAAATCGTGGTTGCCTGGGAAGAATTTGAATGTACAGCACTGGCATGTTACATTTTTAATTTTTATAATTTTTTCCCCATTGCATCAGTATCTTTATACATATGTCAATATATCTTAAAGAGATGAAATCTGAATGTGAGCGAAATGATGAATATGATTTAGAATTTTATATATTCATATATTTAAACTTAATCTTAATATGATAACCATTGTTATTTGAATTATAATCCTGTATATATTATGCTTTAGATTTAACTTAATTACATAATTTTAAATGGTATACATTTATAATTTAATTACATTAAAATTATTTTCTATCATTAATTTAGTTAATTATATAATACATTGTTTAATTTATTATACTATGTCATACGTTATTTCTATAAATAATTATTTAGTCACTTATACTTATAGTATTTTCGTCATCAAGCGGAAAACGGAATTTTGTTAAATAGTTATTGCAATTGTCATTATTTGGCTGTGCGTTAATGTATTCATTGCTGCGTTTAATTGTTAGTAACATTTGTTTCATGAGTCTATCTTTTATTTCCATTACCATTTCACTTAATGATCTAAGAGTATAGATGTTATCAGACGTGTAAAAAGTCACGTGCATACGCATCTATAAAAAATCAGATTAGCATTTTGAATTATTATTTAAGCAATAAATAATTTTCAAGAATATATCGATAATGTAAAACTATTCAAAATATGAATATTTAAATATATATATATATATAAATTTGGCTAACGGCAGTTTCGAGGACAGGAAGCCATTTTATTTATTATTTAAACAATGTTACGCGGATGGCGGTTAAGTTTTTATTTTTTATTTTTTTACTAACAGACCAGTAAAATACGGATTTTTAAGGGGGCGGCGCAGTCCCCCGAATTTCTTCGTGAGAATGGCCGAAGGCCACCCAATGTTTGCCAATGTTAGCCATGTTTGCTAAATAGAAATTTATATTTAGAAATTTATTTATTCATCCCCATACCTAGGTGCCCAAAAAGTATCTGTCCCCGAAACTTCATTTATATTTATATGTATGTACATGTGAATGTAAGTTTATTTAATAACAGGTCAAAGTCAAAGCAAACCTAATACATACCCTTAGCAAGACAAATTCCCAGTAAGAAGTGTCAATATTATTTGTATTATATAATTTTCCAAAATTTGTTAATAATTCCATGAATTGTGTTTCGCTTTGTACCGAAACTTTATTAAACTTTTGCTGCAGAAATTCAATTTGTTTTTTGGAGTCTGAAATTAGTGCGGTTACGTTTCTTTTCATTCTGAAAATTTCATCTCCGAATTTCAATTTACATTTTTTGAATTCTTTGTTATTGTTTACATCGGATCCTTTATTTTCAATCAGCCTTTCCTGCATTGTAAACATACATTTTTCAAATTAACGTCTGTATATGTATTTATCAAATTATACACCGTAAAAAACAAGTGTTCTGAAAGTGTTTTCAAACGTTCCTATTTATTAAAGTGTTCTTTAATACTAATGTTTGTATACATCCAGATAGAACGTTTTAAACGTTTTTAAAAAATAACTCTTATAAGTGTTCCAAAAAGCTTCAAAAACGTTTTCTACGGAACACTTCTTTTTACAGTGTAATAGTGGAATTAACGACCAATTTAACAGAATCATGTAACGTGATAGCCACAAACAGTGGATTTTGGAAAGGAACACCTACGTGAGTCTTCTTATTTGCACAATTATGTGCTATTTTTTTTTATTATTTTTTTATTATTTTTTAGTAATATAGCACATAATTTTGCATATGAGGAGACACACATAGGTGTTCCTTTCCTAAATCCCCTGTTTGTGGCTATAGTCTGTTAAGTTGGTCGTTAATTTCACCTTTAAATGTAGATTATTTTATTAGTATCCCTGTTCAAAAATGATTACAGAAACTTATAGAACCACATAGAAAATTGTGTATCTCCAGATAACGGAGTATAATCGACTTAAAAAAAGTCATGTAATTCCAAATAGTTTAGAATATTTTTATGAAAACAAGACTTTGTGTATTATAAAATTGTGTTTTATAAGTATCTATAAGAATGTTTCAACAGGGATAATAATTATTTATATGTTTTTTACATAATTGCATCTGTCATATCTGTGATATGAAAGTCTCGTTTGAATAATAAGTTATCTTACGATTGTTTCCAACCAGCCATTTAATTTTTCCACTTCAATCACAAAATTTTCTTTGTAAGAATTTGTCCTGCTTTGTACATTTTTTATTTCTGTCTTAATTATTTCATTCGCACTTTCAGGTGTTGCATTAATTATTAACTAGAAATAATGAATAATATGACTTTAGATCTTTTGTATAACGCTTTTCTCTACGAGTAATAACTCTTCTTCATTTAAGTTAATTTGAATAGAAAACGTATGTTAACAATTTAGTACGTCCAACATTTTTGGAGGAAAAAAAGTGAGAATTATAAATGATTTTGTCTTTATATTTAAAGAAGAATGAAAATATTTTTTACTACACTGACGAACATAATTATTTAAATGATAAAAATTTTAGTACATTGCAATGTATTACAATTAGAATAATAACAATTAAATATATATTGTCAAATTAAATATATATAATTCAGTATGATTCAATATAGAATAATTCATATTTTCATTTAATAAATGTTGGATTTTGTTGTTCGGTATTAATACGATTTAGAATTGTAAATTTAAATTGGTAAAGTTTATCATTTAAATGACAACCGCTTTATATTGTTTTGTCAGTTTAAAGAAAAAGTTAATTCCATTTCATTCTTTTTCATTATTAAGGAATAAGGCTTTATTGAGATTTACGAATATGAAACATAATAATTTCGTGATTAGCTTTGTATTTGTGTTTATTATAAATTTAAAATTATAAAAACTGAAATCTATATTAATTTATTGAGTAGTATATATCAAACGTCTTAATCGTCAGATTTTTTTTAATATTAAATCGTGAAATACTTACCGACGAGCAAAATATCCATCGCGTCAGAAAAATGTAAATAATCGCACTTCTCATACTGTTCGGCATTTCAGTAATAACAAACTTTAGAACTCTTTTAACGACTTTATAGCGATGAATCTTTTATAACCAGTAAAAAAGTTTATTTGACATAAAAACAAAGAAATATTTAATGAATGATTTAACACACAACGCTAAGTTTGTATATGAATTATCCAAAAAAGTGTACACAATTAGAATGTACATTATAAACATACACAATTAAATAATTGTAGTGCTATTTTCAGCAATCGGGAATTTGAGAGTTTTTTTTTTTATTTCATTAAGTCTTGAAACAATTAATTTATTCATTATAACTGTAAACTCATCAGGCAGGTGTCATTTTCACTCGACCTCTTTAACATTGTAATACCGTATTTAAACCAAATTGCATAAATATATTCAGAGAAACAAGTTCCTATAAAAATATTGTGTATATATAATTATTTACTCTTTTGATTCACGTTTCATTTGGTTTTTGAATTTTGAATAATTTTAACATATTTGGCAACACTGTCACAATGATTTAATAAATTTTTTTATAAGTTGTTACAGAATGCAGAAATGTTACGGTAATTTTGACAATATCTTATTGAAAATAGTACTACATATATGGAAATTGAAAAAGTTTTTGTAGGAGATTGTCATTTTCAAATGTTTGTTTTGATAGTTTTTAAAACTACAATAATTTGGAATACAACTTTTTGTGCTACGTGTATATTCTTTTATAATTTTATTGTAATTTCCCTATCAGCGAATAATATTATTTAATATTCGTAGAATGTTCTGGTAATATTATAATGTACCTACACGGAGAAAAATAAAATTGAAATTTTACTATTAAATAAACGAAACTGACCCTGGAAGGAACAAACTTCAAATTTGTCTAATAAATTATAGTAAAATAGTGGCATAAACATAGTATTTTCTTTCTTGTTTATGCTACTATTTTACCATAATTTATGAGACAAATTTGAAGTTTGTTCCTTCCAGGATTAGTTTCGTTTATTTTATAGTAAAATTTCAATTATATTTTTCTCCCTGTAGAATTTTCTATACATATTAAATAATATTATTCGCTGATAGGGTTATAATAATCATATGAATTTTGTATAAGCCATTTTTAGTTTAAGAATTTATTATAATACAATCGTTTGTTTTCTTAATGTTTAAATTAATTTTCAACCGTATAATACATGAAATGCATATATATAGTTAATCTAAATATTACAAAAAAAAAATAATAAATAAAATCTAATATTTTGGCTTGTTTTTACAGTTTCAAAACTTGAATTTAATAATGTACTTTTTATAACTAATAACTAGGTTAATATTAAGCATAAAACATTTAAAAACAATTTAACAATGATTGTAAATATTTCAAAAACGGAGTTAATATAAATTAAATAAATCAATTGCAACCCAAATACTTGACAGGTTAAAGAACATATAAATTTAATCGTATACTTTCAAACATATTAATTTGTCTACTCTTTTGTTTTTGCATATCATTATCAATTTTTTAAATAACAATTAACGATAAAAAGAAATGAATTAAATTAAGTTAAATTTGTTTTTAATTACTAATTTATTTTTTAATAGAATTTTAAATAGTTTAATTTAGCAGTATCGTATGATTTTATATATAAATAATTTTTCATACAATTTTTTAAGATTATATAAATTAAATAAGTGGAAACCCACATATCTTGCAGTTTTTATGAGATCATTTCCTTGTACTTATAACTAGTAAATATTTTTACTAATAGCTTGAAATGTTATAAAATATGTGCTACTTGTTAATTGGTTGAAAACACTCAAAATGAAGTCATGGTTATTCGTTTTTGTCCTATTTAAGGAGTCATAATAGAAACATTTATTTATTATAAAATTACCATTAATAAAAACTAGTATAATAAATCTCTTTATTTTCTAGTTTTCTTTAGAACATATTTACCTTTATTGTTTTAAATCCAAGCCTGCTTTTTGTAGTATTCTGTTTAATTAGTATTTATAATAAATATAAATACTTTAAGTTTTAATGATTGGAATAGTACCAAAACATTTTTAAAAGATTGTTTGATTATTAATTTTTTATGAACAAAAATAAAGAAACTTAAAATAGATTAATGTGACGAATAGAGATCTCCTACTAAATAATAAATTTGTTTTCTGATTAATTTATGATGTTACAATATTAAAATAAAGTTTGCATTTTCCTCGCGGGTGAACACAACTCATTAATAAAAAATACCCGAGGTCTCTAAAGCAACGTTTAATAAATCAAGGTAATTAATTAAGTTTACCGGTTCTTTCGATAATTTGTTAAATATAAAAAGTATTCCGTATTTGTCATAAACAAAACTACAAATCATTGTAAAGATAATTTTCTGATAACACAAAATATTGTAATCATAAATAATAAATTCTAAGAATATTAATATAATAATTCTATAATGTTAAGAATGTTACAAGTTATCATTATCAAGTGTCATTAATGTCAGATCAGTGTTACAAATGATTAAAAAATTAAAATAAAATAAAACACAACGACGTATTATATTAATATAATACAAGTTAAAAAAATAACATTAACTGAATACCTCGCGCGAAGACTTCTTGGATCCGAGTTAGTAATACCATTTGGTCTAATTTCGAAATCCATCTTGATCTAAGTAACAAAATCAACAAGGCGATAAAATTCGCTTTTTTAGATTAAGCAAATTTGTAATGTTTAAAAATCGATTTCGTTTGACATATATGATATAGTGCTAGTATATCAGGTTGCATCTAAGTTAGGGAAAGTGAATCGGTTTGCTTTTATTTTTTAATTACTGTTTAATAACTTGCCAAAAAAAAAGGATTCATTTTCACAACAAAACAAAAAAAATTATACAGCAATGTTTGTGATATATATGAACATATAAAAAAATATAAGAAAAAATATCTGCAATAGAATTATAAAATTTTGTATAATTAGTGTAAAAAACAGATAAATTTATTATTTTTTATGAAGTGATTTATGATTATAAGTTTGTTTACATTATATTAGTAAATCATATATGGATAAATGGCAAATTATTTTTCAAAACTACAAACTGCATAGTGTACCATAATACGTTTTCCCGTAAAAGAAGGAAGATTCTTAATTTAAGACACAAAAGTCCCTATTAGTACATAATATTTATACAAATCTTATAATTTTACAGGTATATTATAAAGTACCTATAATGCACCTAGAATATTATTTAATACTATACGCTATTAGGGTTGTCTCAAATGAAACGTTCAAGTATTTTAACGTTCTTATAATAATAATTTATTTTGATCAATCAAAAAAGACAACTGATGTCTTAAGTGAGTTACTTTGTGTCATAAATAAGACATACGTATCACACTTTTTATCAGTGTTAATCGTAACAACATCTTGTTGCACTGATAATCAATATTTCCTTTACTAATACAAATACACGAATTTTTATTATAAATTATTGATTTGTAAATTTTAAAATATTTTTTTTATTATTTCATTTTATTTGCTTAAGGAGATGACAAATCGTATGGAAATAATGTCGATGAGACGTATGAAAAGGATGGTCCACATGGCTTTGTCTTGGACGTCCTGGATCAAGAATATAGAACCTTATTTTTTATGGCGCCATACTAGTAATGAGAGGTCTCGAACTTGATGTGTTGTGTACGCTGATGCCTTGTTTTGAAGTGGAAGACCAAAAAGATGTATCTTAAAGAACCTTGATATTGATAGACCACCATTTGTTTAATTAACAGGACCTCGATACGAAAAATATTATAACTAAGAATGAATGTCACTGGTACATATGGACAATTGTTGAGGAATATTCATGAGATACTATAATTCTTTGAAAAGAATACAACACTGAGTATTGTTGATTAATTAATTTTTGAACTGAAAAAGAAAAAGTATTAAAATTAAATAATTCTAATAAATCGATTAAAGTGTGTGGGTTGTGTATAATTTCACGATTAAAACGTTATTTGAAATTGGGAACGACATGTAACAATAAATTGGAGTCAAAATGATGAAATGATATATTTTATTAACAATTTAATGAAATTATATTTGATAAAATATCATTTTTGATTGGAAATAAATATTGGATTAATTTTTGAATGGTATGGAACATCAATAAAATTAATTTGATACAATTAATCAGAAAATACGGAGTCTTTAAAATTGAGTATGCGAAGATCTTCCAAATGTGAGAAGTTAATTTTAACTTCCTTAATTTTAATTTAAATTACTTATTAAACATTTAAATGCAGAAATAATTGTGTGAATTTAGATTTCGTTTAAATTGTTTGCATATAATTTAGCTGAACTTATTTACAATGTATTAATTTTAAATCGGATTATGGTTGCATAATAGTTTTGGATGATATTTTTATAAATGTTAAAAAATGTTTTAATGATCCTCATTTTTTAGCACTAAGTTCAAAGAACTAGTTAATTAACAATTAAAGTAATATTTTTGAGTTAAATTCTGATCAGACAAGTAACGTGTATTTCTTAATACAAAAATTTTTGTACAAAGCAATCAGTCCAAGCACATCTTGAACGAATTAAATTGTAATTTTAACTTACTTTAATTATAAATGAACAACTTAATTCAATTAGATACCAAAATATATAATAGTTATAATAAATTCTATTAAATTCCAATGTATAAAAAGAATTTAATAATATTATATATACATACTTATATAAATAATACGTTTAATTATATTTTAATAGTTGTCTATGTAATGAATAGTGATGTTTTTATACAATATATAAAGTATATATAATTCACCAAAATTAATTTCAACATAAGTATCACATATGGATTATTAAATTATAATTTATTAGTTTAATATATTTTAGTCCAATTATAATATTTTCTTAATCACTAAATACAATTTATGCCAATTTTAAGACAAAAATTACACTTTATAATGAACATCACATTCACAATTTAAAAAAACATATTACAATTGTGCTTATTTGAATTTAATATTTCCGTTGCTTAAATTATTTTTAAAAATTAACCAAGAATTGATACTTACCTGGAGTAACATCAAATGGTTCATAACAATATGTAACATATAAAACCACGCAAAATATGAGTTTCATAGTAATCTTTATTTCCTATAAAACTATGCTTTCCACAAATTACAAACTAAATCTGTTTGCGATTAAGTATGTATCTTTATGGTACGAGTCGGGGGTACCGATTGTACAAACGAAGGATAACACGAAATGAATCTGACCTCGGAGACGTAGATGGATCTCAGATCAAAGTCATTAGGTTGCCATTTTTTTCATTTTTTGTATTCTTTTTTTACAAGATACTGTGTAATCAACGTGTGAGTCTTCCCATGTATATCAATATGTATAAATATACAATATATATACATACAAATACATACAATGTATATGTATATAACGTTAGAGTGATATTGATAGCAACGCACTATACTAAATTTTGTCGATGCTAATGCCGACAAGGAGTTCAAATACTTTTTCACGACCTCAGTTTGTTTACTTTAATTCGCTCATTATATCTTTACTTGCTTTCAATTTTTCGTTTCACCAGAGTACATGGCCGTTCCAATAACATTTTAAAATAACACTTCAAACTTTTAAAAAGATACACAATTATTTCTGCAAAGTTGAACCTTCCTCGAAACGTACAATTTGTTAACATAAAGAAAGATATAAATTTAATCTGGATTTGACAGTTCGGACACTCGCATATTTGTCATTTTATTATTATTATTATTATTTTTTTTACGTTCTTATAGAAATAGTTACTAACAGACGAAACATTCAAGCTCCGTCGCGAACCAACGAAGCGCACACAAAATACTTTTGTATCATTAAAACTTGTTCTGTAATACTATTAATACTCGTATGTATAAATTCATGCAAAAGAGTTGCTACATCTACTGCTACATTCATGACAGACATCTGCGACCACAGCTCGCTTTTCCGAGAATACACAATTTTTAACACGATCGCGTTGCTTTTTAGTAAACAAATAACCATGCATATGCTGGACCACGCGTATGCAATCAATAAAAGTTTTTTCGGTACTGAAATCTGATTCGCAAATGTTGATTTTCAGATCATCGATTTGAATTTTAAAGATGAATTCATTTTAGTCTGGAGTCTTCTTTCTGATTTATTAACAGAACAATGTTTTTGTTGCAATTAATTTCAGAATGAAATGCTGACAAAAGTTTGTGAATGGTCATAAGAACATTTCACTCGACCAATACACAATTTAAATCTTTCTGAAAAGGAACATTGAAATCTCACTTCTAATGTACTGTATGTAATTCATAGGTTGCATTTGAAGCAAATTTACAATCAAATGTCAGTCTTTGTGTTTAGTGAGGGTAACATTTTCAGACTCATGGTACGACTTGAAATTGTTGAACGTTGCAATTGAAAACAAATTTACGACTACGAAGTACTTTTACTTGTAATTTCAACATAAGAATTATAATTACAAAATGAAGTAAGTAATGATAATTGTATGAAGCAAAGCTATTATTTACATACATTTTAATATATATATTTATATATATATGTATATATATATTATATATATATATTCATATTTACAGATGCTATAAATAATTCTGCTCTTTTGATTATTCAACAATTCACGAAGCATGCGGAGAATTAGAAATCAATTTCATAAAGAGGCGAGTTGCAAACAATTTGCAAAAATAAACTATAAACCGACTTTCCAATTCTCCAAATAATCGTCTTATTCGGCAATCTAAATTAGAGCTACTTTCTGTCCCCAACATGTTTGTGCGATATTTAGATGGATGGTTATGATAGAGGTAAACGCAAATTATTCCTTATAGCCGTCAATGATCACTCGTCAGCAACATTGATAGAGGAACTAGGGACCGCTGGATTACTGGCGAACATTCAACTTCCTGAATAATAAAGATACAATGGCGAGCCATAAAATAAGCTTCATTGTTCCTAACACCGTTAACAATGCATTATATTTATTTCTGATAAATAAAATTTAAAATTGGATTATATATTTTCAATCATAAAGAATATAATATATGATTTAAAGCCCAATCAAAATATTAAGAGGGCGTGGCGCGACGTTCGGGGATCGATTCCGACGTATGGCACCAGAGAGGCACATTGTGCAGAATAGTTTACGGAATTCCTCTTCAAAACCACATGTCCATTTAACTTGTACAGCATCGTTCGAAATAAATGACTAATTTAATTGTTATTTTGACTTAATTAATTTAATTCATTCATTATTATAAGGAAACATGCTTTTAGCTTTCACGGTCATTTTCATTTATTCAAAAATTCATTTTATACTATATAGTTGATTACAATATAATAATTACAGTAATTAACTATATATTATGTATTCAGTCACAAAGATGAATTTTAATTTACAAAGATGACTAATAAATTGTGTTACATCGTTGAAATTCTTAAATGTAAAAATTATATACATATATTTCCAATACGCGTGAGAAACAAAAATACGCATTAAGTATTTTAAGTATTTAATTTTAATACAAATTATTCAAATTTAGTATGAGAAAATAATGTTACTTCTTGTGCATAAAGGTCACATCATAAGAAGTGGAGTAGCTCTATTCCAGATGTACATTGTATTATTCTTATTTTATATTTCAGATTTTCCTCGCTATAACCGTATATGTGAAAAATTAGACATGTGTTTAAATTGTTACAATAGTCGAACTCGACATTTTTGATATCTTTTTTTTATTAAATTCCGTAACATTCAATAATATATTTTCAGCGCTTGAATATAGATATACATACATACATACATAATGTATACGTAATTATACATTTACGTATATGTGTATGTGTATATTTATATATATTTTTTAATCATTATATTTTTTACCAATAATCAACTTGTACAGAAGACACGCGTTGCGATTTTATTAAATGATTTCTAAAAAAATCAGTTCACGCTATAATCTGCTCAAACTTGCCCCGTCTTTACTAAATATATTCACTTTGTATATAAGAGTTTATTGTAATTCTTTTATTCAACAAGTATATTCATAATATTAATCAATACAACAGCCTGCCAGCAGTGTCAGAGTTTAAGAATCCCTTTAATTAACATTCTTATGTTCCTTCGTCGTTAGTAAATTTTATTTGTTATTTTTCATTTGCTTTTAATTTGTTTGGTTGGTCAAAAATTGTATTTAACTACGTTAGAAATTCATGATAATGCGATGACCAAAATCCATTTTAACAATATACAAGAAATTGCATTTTTTTAATGTGTGTTTGTTTCAAACAATTATATTCAGCAAATCATTGTACGAAAGGCGCAATATTACTGCAAAATTTTAAGCGATTTTTAATTTCAATTAAACTACAACTTAGTGCAATGTATTTGTTTCAACTAATATTTAAATACAAACTACAATTTCTTTACTTTGTTTTATACTTTATAAATAACAATGTTTATTACTCTTTGAATATAAGAAATGAATACGTGTATATTAAACTAGAAATTATGAATGAAACGCAATTTTGAAAGCAAATACAAACTCAGCTTAAAACCAAATAAAAAGAATTTATTTTCAATATATACAATAAACATACAATATCTTACTCTTGCATCAAAAATATTATTTTCAATCTAGAGTGTACATGTGTGTGTGTTTGCGCGCATGCACGCATATTTGTGTATTCGTGCGTTGTAAATTATGCTTATAAAAATAATTGTGAACTGCAAAAATTATAGCATAAATTTAAATTTATTTATTTAAAATTTAGAATTCATTTAATGGACTGAAATCTTAACAGATTTGTAAACTTTATTCAATGCTCACATAACCAGGGATTTACAAAAATCTTATTTTAAAAATTAATTTTTTTTGTGTACTATCAGATTTCTCTTATTTAAATCAACATTTTTCATACAATAAGCATATATAACGCGTTTGTTAGGGTTTGTTTAAAAGCTGATCATTCATTATAATGTATAAAATATTGCTCATTCTATAATTATGGATCATGTAGATAACATGAAATAATGATTTAATTTTCATATAAAAATTAATGTCTACTAAAAAGTTCGCATTACGAAAATAATATAACTAGCTTTGGATAGAAAAATAAATATCAAAATATAATTTTCGGATAAAATTATTACAATTTTTCATTGTTTTCAATTACAATTTTTCAACAATAATAGTTTACTAATAAAATAAAAATTGAAATTGATGAATAAATTATGTTTAAGTCAAACGGAAAATGCTAAAACTGAAATATAATTTAAATCTCAAATTAATTTGGTTGATTTAAATAATGACAACCCTGAACGTAATACCACTGTTTGATACAAGTGTTAATCAAATATTTAGGATTAAGAAACATATTGTGGTGTCACTTCTATGAAGTTTATATATCAAATTCATGTAATCATCAAAAGAGCATAATCACAATTATTATAAAAATAATTCAATAACGTTTATTCGCTATCAAATAAAGAACAACTTTAAAATAAATCGCACTGTAAAAATGTACAACCCGCAATGAAGCTAAGCTATCAAAAATCATAGACAAAATAATGATGTAATAAATAATTGAACGCAACAAATTGAGCGTTAAATTTAACCATCTTTCCGAATCGTTAATATTATATCGATCGAATAAAACAAATTCGACAGTAAGATTGCGAATTTCGTTGTAAATGTATCGAGCTTCTATTTGTTTCTTACGTATGTAGGCACGATAAATTACAAAATAGTTGTCTAAAATCGAAAGCTACGATTTGGCAATCGGAGCCGCCTCGTCTATGTATACCATCATCAGTATCATTTTACAATACTTTTTTGTTTATCAACTTGTTTCATTTTACATTTAAAGTAATTATAAACAACGTTCGATAAATGTTGCAACAACGTAGCATGAAACATAATTTGTGATTATTTTATTGGTTTTGTATATAGATTTTTAAAATTATGTTTGTGTGTAACACTTGGCCGATATCGTGTCTTTTTTTCTTTTTTCTAAATATGTATTTTATGTTTTTTGTATTTTTTTTTTCATTTTTTATTTTTTTATATTCTCATAATATTTGTGTTTATGTTCGTACTGTTACCACTTGGAGGGATTAAAAAGGGAAAGAGAGTGTCTTTGAAAAAAAGAAAGAACTTTATCTTTAGAAGAACATTAAC
>JABFQC010002880.1:0-15142 GCA_022817085.1 Psilanteris sp. ZL-2020
ATTTAATAATAACACGTGTTCGAAAAATAATGCATTTTTTGAGTATTTTTAAACAACATATATATAATAAATAATAAATATGTTGAAATTATATAGTATTAACAAAAAATTATGTATATTAACACTGTGATAACAATAAATAGTAATTTTAATCAATATTTTTGTTTCCGTGTAGCAAAAATAAAAATTTAATATCACATATTTATTAATGACAACAAATAATTTGACAAAAAAGGTTATGCGTAAAAAATGTTTAAACACAATTACTGGCATTTAAAAATACAATTTATTTTAACATACCACTTTCTCGAATAACTTTTTCACTTGTTTCATATAAATGAAAAACTTTACATTTTAAGCAAAAAATGACCCGTGTTATGAGTTCTGCTTTAGTAAATTCATATCGTATTAGATTCACTTATTACAATAATTTTGCTGGCGATAAAAATCCTTTGAATTAATCTCATACAATTAAATGAAATAAATATTTCTTTTTATAATAGTTTATAATGGTTAATATTATAACTATAAATATAAATAACTTTGTGTGCCTTAAAGTAATACGTTGCGTCGTGTGCTGCAAAAAGCACTCAGAAAAAAAAAGGAAAAACCCCAACTTATACATTAAACATACCACATTAAATATATACAGAAATAGGATTTATAAAAAGACGCGATCTATATGAATTGCATAATAAAAAATAATGTTATAATACTTACATATTTCGTGTAATATTTATCTAAGATATTCTTAACTGCTTAAATTACTAACTGCATCATTTTTTTATCGATTAATTTCTTTATTAACATTATTGAATAGGAATATTAAATTAATTTTAATTTTTAAGAGTATTTTAATTTTCAATAATAATTCTAAATGTTATGAAATAAATATGAACATATTTTTGTATTATATTAAATTATATGTAGTTGAATCGAAATATATAAAAAAAAATTAATAGAAATTTAACATTTGCTGTGCCTTGTAATTAAAAACAATTAAACTGCATATATAGACACGTAAACATATATACTATCTATCACACAGTCGCAAAACAGCATATAGACTTTGTACAGTCAGTAGATCTGACAAATTTGTAAAGTTAGGTGACTTTTTTATGTATACATTTATGAAGTGATATTGTATACATACGAAATTAATTTAAAAATAGAAATATAATTCAGTGTCACGTATGTCAATTCAAAACAAGTTCCCCCAAATGAATAAAATGAATCTTATGAGTTATATGATTAATGATTTATACTACAATATTATTATGTATATTTCAATCGTGCATTTTTAACAACTAACAAGTTTAAATGTTTATAAATATTTTTAAAAATTTGTATTCGTTACTCTGTCTTAAAGTCTTGTTTAATCTTTGACAATTTACTACATGTAAATTGAGATTATTAAATTAATATTAAATCAATTAATACTGCTAAATTGATTTAGTTAGTTCAGATAAAATAAAAGCAAATTAACATAGTAATACACATTAATTTTATAAAGAACTTTAATTTGCTGACATTTCATCAAAATAATGAATATTTATCATGATAACAATATTATATACAGAAATATAACATCAGTGAATACAGTTTTTACAAATATTTTATGTCAAAATTAATTCAATTTGTCTTTTACTAAATATAATAACAATTGATATTATTCAATTAAATTATTGTGTAATGTATGTATTGATCTTATTAATTGGTACAGTTATGTGTTTACAAAAGCAAATACATGACATTTACTTTGCACATATGACTGCATAGAAAATACATATTTTATGGGCGGAAAAATAAATTTATTAATTTATAAACATTTCTTATTCTATTAACAGAACTAATTGAAAATAAAATATTCACTAATTGTAACGTGTTACAATCAGAAGTTTATAAAATTCATTTTTATTAATTATAAATATAATTATTTATTTAAATGTAAATCATTTTCATTTATTTATATCAATTTAACTTATCAGAAATGAGACGTCATAAAAATTAATATAAAAGTTACGTTTTATACGGTTGCTAATTAAATTAAAATATATTATTAATTTAAGGTTCTGACTTTTTACTTCTCAGACATTTATTGACACTAAATATTATTTACAAATTGTATAAACCTCTATATATATTATTTTTAATTAATACATTAATTCATATAAATGAAATCATTAATGCATGCAATATTTATTCTATTTTTAGAAGATATATATTATTTACAGGGATACTAAAATTGATTAGAATATTTTAGTATATAAATTTATGAATATTGTATAAAGTATTTTCATAATAATATCCATTTTCTAAATAATATTCTAAATATTTTAATAATGAAATTTCTAATTAATAAATATTTTTGGAAATTTCCATTATTTCCAATATTGTTTTTAAAACGCACAGTTCTTTCGTAAAATTATATAAGATTTACAAAATAATTTAATAAATTACATTTATTTTAAAATTCGGATTGAAAACAAGACTATATCTTTATATAAGCATCTATTTTAAAATATATTAAACTATTTATGTTACAGACATTGTCTCTTTTTTTTAATAATTTTAAGATGACAAAAATCAGTACCAGATTTAAATATTTTTGAATAAAACATTTTATTATTATATAATTCTGCACCCCGCATATCGCATTGAATTTCAATTCATTTATTGTATCATACATTGTTAAATATTGCTTTCAATGTATTATTTTAATCATACATTGTACGAATTTTTGTACATCGAAATTACTTATATACAATAAAAGTTTTTTGATAAAACCACCACTTTTTTAAAATACTATATAAATAATTATCATAAAATAATATTAACTGTCGCTATTTATTGCCACAGTTATAAATACTAATCCAATAATTCGTTCTTGTCTTATAATTATGCTTTACAATAAATAAAAACACAAAATAATTGTGAAATGTGTAATATTTAATAATAATTAAAAAAAATTACAAATACTTATTTCTTCTAAACTAAGCATAAAATTAATAAAATATTGCATTTATTAAACCTTAAAATCGTCATAAAAGTAAATTTAATATTTTATATTAAATTATATGTTTTAATATAAAAATATTTTTGTTTGTACTTAAATCATTCCTTAACACAATCGGGAACAAACTTCTCCCGATTTAATATATAAAGCATCAAGTATTTGATATACGTCGTTGGTGTAGTGTATGAAACAAATGTTTATGTCCATATAAATTGCTGCTAATTTCTTTGTATCCAATTTCATGCGTTCTATTAATTGATTGAATCCATTAGCTTCTATAAATTGTCTAACTTTATCTTCAAACTAAAAAAAAATAAAAATGAATGTATTTTAGAGATAATTAACATTATATCAAAATAGTGAAACAACTTTAAAAAATAATAATTACATTTTTGTAACAGACGTTGGCTGAAAAATCACACATTTTGTCACATACAAATTTGTTGTGTTGTATAATGTTCAACAAGTTATTGCCTGTGTAGATTGTTTCCTCAAAAGATCTTTCGCTGTTCTTTTTTATACATTCCATAAACACCGTAGAGTACGGAATTTTTTTCATTTCAAACTCTGAATACAAATCCTTTTTTAAGTCAGGCGCACAACAGTTGATCATAGTGTCAACGAATTGGTAGAACTGAAAAAGTACCGCAAAAATGTAAGTGAAAATCAAATTAGGTACAAGTGATATTGAAAAAATCTTCGAGTCCATATCGACATTAAATGTATAGTGACGTAAATACAATTCAATAGAAACAAATAAATTAAATATTTAAATATATTAATATTGTACACATGCTGTTCATTTCATGCATTCATAGTAATATTGTATTTCATTATACATACCCGATCATTCTCATATTTCATAAGACTTTGATTGCTAATTCTTTGCCTGATAGTATGACTATAATAGTCAATTTTCATTGCATATTTCCCCATAGATTTTTGGATAAAATCCCAGTTTTTCACTTGAATTTGTGTCATACATATTGATATCTAAATAGGATAAATTTTGGATATAATCAATTTTATAATTTATGTAATGAAATATAAATTAAAATTATTTTATAATAATAAAATTAAAACTCACCTTTATGAAAGCCACAAAAAGACAAACATATAAATACGGAATCTTCATTGTTAAAATCGGTACAGCATTTCTTATCTGTAGCATGAACAATTTATAATTAATTATTATTATTATGATTAGTATTGATAAATACATATAATAAAACGAATGATTCCATACAGCAAGATTTGTTTGATTTTGACAATCACATAATTGTATAGCAATCTTCTAATTAATAAATTTATAATATTAGCAATCGGATTACCATGGGATTCTTTTTTAAACAAAAACAGCAAATTTTTCTTTCCATATTTGTACACAAAATTTACATAAATTTAAAATAATTGAATATAATTTTGATATAGCATTTTAATATAGCTTATTTTTAACATTTTATATTTTTATACGCGAAAAGAAACAATGTATTAAAAATTACTAGTAAAATATTTAATGTGTGACAAGAGTGTTCTATTTTTAAATTATACTTAAAAATTAGTAAATATTGCTCATATTTCAGTCAAAATGGCTGACATTTTAGTAAAAATTGTTGAAGTTTTATGTATTATTTCAAAATACAACACTTCTGTCACACATTTGATATTTTATGAGTAATTTTTAATATTTTTTTTCTTTCCGTGTATAGTTTTATTGGTTTAGTTTATTATGCTTCATGTGATTTATAGAAAAAATAGAGTTCTTGTTTAGCGACATTTTTTCATTAGAAAGATATTTCTAAAAATAACTCACAATGTCCAAATTACATTCACACTCTGCATCACAGATGTTTTTAAAAACGTAAATCCATAAAAGAGAGGTTTAGTAAACCTGGAACACGTGTAAATGTTAAGCTAACGTTTTCTTCAACCGAAAATAAAGAATCAAAAATGATTCTTAGTACGTCTTGAATTTTCTTCAAAATAATATTTCATAATTTCGAAAATTCGGCTTTTTTGTAAAATACTTTTATGTTACTCACATTTTTCTTAAATAATTTATTAAATTTATTCATTTATATATATATTCATATATACGTTTATACCATATATAATAGTATGGCCAATATTTTGATCACTCAGAAATATAAGCACACTCTGACAAGTTGTCAAAATGTAATCTGCGTGCAATTTCTCTGCACTTCAATGACAGTCTGTTTAGGTTTACATTTTTTATTCTCGTTTTTATTTGATTTTGTTATCAGTGTGTGTCATTTACATTTAAACAACCAGGTAGATGGGCCAAACGTTTATTTGTATAAGAAATACTGTATCTTTTTCCGTAACAAAGCAATAACTATATATGGCCCGAAATTTATACGACAATTATAATAAAAACTACAATTTTATCTTGTGTAAATACAAAGGAATGTAAACAGAAAATTGTGTGTCTAATATAATAAAATTGAGAACAAACCTTGTAATATTCTAAGGAAACTCAAACTAAAACTTTCGTTTTAGAAGGAAGACATTGTGCGAATTGACCCTTGAAATTATGATGGTTCAAGTATAGAGTATAAATTGCTTTTATCATTATGTATTCGTAATATTAATGATAACACGTGAAACTTATTTTGAGAGTAATTTTCATTTTATACATAGAATGTTACAAACATTTATACATATATATATATGTATATAACTTTCGGTGCAATTGAGCTTCCTATTTGGGAGGGTACAAAATTGGTTTTTCGTAAAAATCGAACGGAAAAAAATTTTCCCCCGACCCCCTTAAAAATATAGTCAAACCGCAAAAAATGATTCTGTAGTAGCAATTTAACGTTGCATAAACGGGATATAAGATATTTTCTTGTTCTTAACTGCACCATTAGATAAATATGTGATATTATGAATACAAATATATACATTTACGTGTTTATATATAACTTGTTGATATTTTTGTTAATATACAAGTAACGCAAATGTGTTAATCCAATCTGTTTACATTATGAAATATACATCACTTTCTACTTGGTGTACATAACTAACATCAAATGCAACTTTGCGCTTTGTTTGACATCGATCACTTTTACACATGAGAAGTCCTGACATGTATTTTGTTTTCACAACTTTTCATTTAAAATTCAATGGTATCCAAACTTACAATGACAGATATATTTTTATAATTCTACCCAAAGAAAAAAGGCACAATGTATATATATCGCACATATATAATTTAATTATTTAATTGCAACATATTCAAGTTTCATTGTAATATGAACCTATATAATTATATAATGTAAATTAACAATCTAATAGCATTTTAAAAACTTCAACTAAAATTAAATGAAAAAAAAGAAAAAAAAAACATTTGACGTTTGCCATTTATCTTAAAGAATTATTTTGCATTGAAAATTTATTTTCGTAACTATAAATAATATTCATAAATAATAAATAATTTTAAAGAATTTTGCAATTGTCGATCCAAAACTTGTGACTGAATGAAATTATTTTCAAAAACTTACTCGAGTTGAAAGGTCAAAGCTGAACGTCACGGTTTCAGCTTCCTTGGAACTTGTTTCCAGGTTGAATCCGAAAATATGAATGAGAGTTCAAACAATTTTTGCAGTGTTCGAAACCCCTAATTTTGAATGTCATTTTTACCCTCCACCATAAAGCACAAATACCAATACCTATACCCAAACACTAACACGGACAAGAATTAAACGTAGACTGCAGTTTTCTTTTCTTTGGCCCGAAAAAGACAATAAAAAGAGATAGACATATTTGGAGGCATTGTTGGGGAAAAGCGTATTGAAATGAGTGCGTGAGTAAAATGAAACGAGAATGGATAGAGTGACAAATGCTTGAAAAGAGAGATATGTACGATCCAGGTAGCCAGTCGGAAGATCATTCACAATAAAATTCGAACATTCTTTCTTCCGATCCGTTCTCGGTCTCGTTTCATTTACTATTTCAAATAATTCACCTCGACAAGACTATATTTTAACAATGGAAAAATATTAATTTATCCAATACATATATACGTATATCGCGCTTATATATTTTCGTTTTTGTATTCTACTTTTTTTTCTTATATAAGCAATATGTAGCCGAATGATTTGTTATTAACAAGTTGGCTTTTGTACGAGAAAAATAATAATAAAGATTGTTTATTAAAAAAAACTTGAAAACTGTGCAGAGCTGTTCATAATCAAAATAACCTGGATGGTTTACTCAAAAACTGAACGGTTCTTAAAGAATCAGCAACCTTTTCATGTCTAGTACCGTAATTGAAGAGCCCTAGACATTTCATGCGTCTAGAACGTCCAAGCCATACGTCAGGCAATTAAAAATTTTACACTTCACATTTTAATTAAATTTCTCACTCCGCTGCACTGGCACTTGTTGAATGGAATTTATTAAAGACGTATAAAAAATTGGTACACTATTTGAACATCGTATAATGTATATTTATTATTATTATTATTTTGTTAACAATGCTGTTAGTTTTGTTTTCAAAATCAATGTATAAAGCTGAAATATGAAAAAGAATTCGTATTGCATATTGATGAAAAACAATAATGCTAAATACTTTATTTTGTTCAGTTTAGCGGACGGATTCAAAAAGTACAAAAAAACGCACAGTTTTGATTATCAAGTTTCTATTTATTCATTTTGAATCATAAAATTTGTTAACTGAATGATATATCAATTTATATCAACAACTGACACGGCCAATTAGTTGTTAATGATGAAATTTTGAAGGCACTTCAAAAGTTGTGGATTTGTCTTCGAATCATCAGCTGCTTGTAATAGACACCGAGCGGCCGTGTTTACGCTTTTTGTTACCGCGAGTTCACTCTGCTTCACATCTTCATAAAAAGATTCCAAGTCATTGCGCATTAAATCATGCAATTTGTAAGCGGTCTGAAATATGACATTTTAGAAAATTAACGGTTGAAATGTAATTGATTAATACGTATAATTTTTTATATATAAATATAATGTATCATAATTTGTATTAATTAACTAATAAAGTTAATTTGAATACATCACAACCTCGCTTTTTGGTCCAAATATATTTCGGTTAAAAAAATAATTCTTTTCAACTAAACTAAGCTGTAAGTAACAATTTGTATATTCATTAACATTCATATGTAACAAGTGTCAAAATACTTTAAACAAATTCATAATTTAGTCAATTGTTTCAAAGTATTATCACAAATTAGATCATCGATATATTTATTACATTTTAATTTGGGTAACTGCGACAGTTTTTTAAATTGATTTATCCGCGTCTTAACTAATTTTGAACTGAATTATTCAATTTGATTCACTGGAGGAAGTAATGTATTACATTATTATCAGTTGCTAATTTATCTTTATTTATCAGGGAACTTATCAGCAGTTTTAATAAGCGCTGTGTCTTTTAAAATAACTAAATACATGAAATATTAATTTACAATATTCCGACATTATAGTTTTAACAAACTTTTCAATTAACGATATAATATTTTACGCGCAGATTAAGTAAATGATTTCAATAATTTAAATAAAATTAACAAAGTTATTTAAGCATATATAAAAGATAACTTTTTTATCTTGAAACATTCAAACCGATATATTTGTATTTTTGTATTCTTAACAAATCGTGTAAATTTTGACAATTGCGAGGTATAAAGTCCCCTTATAATTATAAATTCTCAGACGAAGCGATTATTATAAAAAATAAAAACAAAAAAAAATATTATTATTACTATCACGTTCACTGAACAACTCGCTCTCAGTGTTTAATTAATTTATATTAATATACTTTGTATAAAATGATTTTTCATTTCCGGGAAACGCAAGAAGTACAATAAAATCCAAAGGGAGGAAGAAAGTGCAAATGAAATGCAATGTAAACATAACAAACTAACACGGTTGGAAATTGTTAAGTTACTTTCGACATTTAATTATAATAAATTTTCAGAAAACTTACGATTCGATTACATAACAGAGCCCTTTTGCTGGAAACACAGTTCGCTTTCTTTGTGTTATCCAAATGTTCTATAATTTTAACATAACTGGAACGAGCATCTGAAATCAACTGTTTGCTTTCACCCTGATAATCTTGAATGCAATCCAACTGCGCATTTTTACTCGGATCAACTTGAAACGATGTTTCGAATAGAATCTTGTCCATGTTATTGCAGATGTCATTAACTATTGTTTCGTTGACTGAATCGGTCTACAAATCGATAATTAAACATTTACTGAACTGAATAAATCACAAATATTATGTTGTTACACAGAAAAAGATAGCGTTGTCTGAAGCAACGAATGTATCCGTGGTAAATTCAATTGTTTAATTTTGACAATAAAGTCGTCAACCTTTGACCTTAATCAGTTCAAGAGAAAAAATTATAGGCAACGCGTGACAATCAAATTGTTTGTTCGTATCCGACAATCTCCTTTTTTTCTGTGTTTTTTTACGAAATAGTTATTAATAGTGAATGTTTACATTGACTAAAGGTAATATGTTCATCTGATGTTCTAAACGATTCAATATAGTGTTTTGTTCGGCCATTATTCTCATAGTGTCATCTACCTCCTCCATAGTAGTTTGCCATGCTTGCTGTATGTACAAGTTTTGCATTATCAGCCTTTGTGTATAATTAGCCTGTGACGCGACATTCTAAAATAAAAAAAATTAATTATAACTCATTAATTGAAACAAATTGATAACTATATAATAAATTAAATAATTAACACGGAACGGAGACACACTTTTAACACGAATCATTAGTTTTGAAAATAAATTTATAATATTATAAAAAGCCTCGCACTAATTACTTATCATAATAAATAATGCTTTCGTATTATATTATTTTCGTCACCAATTTTCAATTCTTGCGATATTTTAAATTGTTCAAAAGAAGAATTATTTGGTACCCGTTAAACCATTTATAAACGAAAATCTACATATAATTAAATGATAATGGTGCCGATTAAATAAAAAGTTTGCATCTTCTAGATTTCACTGAAAGTTTAATTTACGGACAAATATTGACTTACTTCTATCAAGACGATAGTGAATAATACCAGGGCACTTTTCATACTTTATCTAATTATAAAGTTTACAAATACCTGAAATTGAAGAAAATTTTTTTGTTTAAACACAATCATTAAAACGACTCTATGTTTTATATTAAAAAAAGGAACAGTTTGTTTTTTTTCAGTAAAAAAGACAAACAATTTACCGAAATGTATAAAGCGAAAATAAATTTCAAACATTTTTATTAATTAAAAAGTAAATGCCAAAGTCAAAAATTATAAATAATATAATGGACCTGCGTTTTATATCCTTCTGTAGCAAAATTGTATATAACTATTGCCGTTTTTGTCGACGTTCATTAAATACAACAGTGGCAAGGAAAACGAAGGACTAATTTAAAGCAAATTAAAAATCACATCCACAAAAGCCAGTCTGATTTAGTTGACAATATGTGTGGTTGCAATAACTTCACATTACCAAATATTGTTTACTAAACAATACAGACAATTTGTTATTCAGTTTATTTGTTAACAAACAATTGCTGTTCAAATGTCAGTCAAAAAAACAAGAAATAAAAGCATGAAATAAAATATTATAAAAACAATATTCTCGATGTATATTTAAAACACTAATGTGAAATCAACATTAAACCATTATTTTTTGGATTAAAAAGTATCAACATTTTTTGTTACTCTAATTGACGAACAATGTATTATTTTAGAAGAATATAAATTAAATCCATTAATGCATTACGTAAAATCGTGTTTGAATGAAGAAAACTACTGTACAAATATTATATTTAAAAAGAAATTTCATCCTTATAAAAATTACGATTAAAATGATGCGCAGTTCGTGATTTCTGGTAACCCCCGAAACTTTGAAGCGCTGCTTACACCGGGATTATATACATAGAATACACGTTTCTACGCTGTAGAATTATTCTACCACACATTTGTTGTAAATAACTCGATTTTATATATATTTTTTTAAAAATAGTAAATAAATTTAACTGAATCCAATCTAATTTAGTTTTCGTTATATAATAGTAAAAATATTATAGATAAGTTTAAATAAAATTTAATATTGAAAACGTATATACAAAATTAATTTAGTTTAAACAGTATAAAAAAGTCCATAACATGCAATGGAATTATTAATATTATGTTTAGAAATGTATTTTACCTGAAATTAAATAAGATGTGTCCGTAGCAAAGTATCTTACTACACTGAAGGTCAGTCGTAACTGAAGAACGGAACTACTGTCAGAAATCTTATAGTTATACCCCCATTAGTTGAAGATGCACCACGTGACTTTTTCAAAACTATAGAATTAAACCGGAGAAGCAAATAGTACTTAAAAATAAAATCAATATTGTTTACTTATAAAACACTGATAAAGATATTAATAAAAGTCAGTTTATAACTTAACAATTAAAATTTCTAATAAATATTTTTCTTTTTTAAGATTAAATATTTTTATTTTGATAGTTATTATTACTTGAATGAAATTTGTTAATAAATCGTAAAATACATTTATCAATGTATAATGTGAACATTTTTTAATTAATTAAAAAATTAAAAACTATATATTATATGTATATTATAACAACTTTAACAAAATTGAAATAAAAATGAACACACTCGGCATTGTTCTGCGTATGTACTTTATTATACCAACTTTTATGACAATAAAAATTTTGAAATAAGAAACTTCAAAATCTGCGGGTATTAGATTAACGTTGAATTCTCATTCTTGTGACACAAAATACGGGCTGAGATATAAAATAAATGAAACTTTAATTTTAAACTATGGTTTGCTTTTAAATATATGCTACATTGAAAAGTAGAAGATTTTATCGATTAAAATTAAAATTAATAGCTACGGAATATTTGATCAACGAAATTCAAATTAGAATATTAAACAAAATAAAGCCTACGGAGCACTACACAAATTTAATAGTAGAAAAATTAACTGTATAAATTATGACCCTTTAAGCGAGTGCAATTCTAAAATATTTAACAATATTTATGGAACGTTAATATGAACAATGGTGTTAATAAAACACACGTATATACTATTTTTTTATTATTTTATTATATCAGAGCCTCTACTCGTGAGTCGACTGATTTTTCAGTCAATAATTTATGCTGTTGTATATTATTATTATAAAAGAAAGGTTTTTGAACATACGTGTAGTAAAATGTAATTTTTGAAACTCTTTTATTTATATATTACCGATCAATTTTTAAGTCGATTCGGAGGTCTTTTTCTATAGATTGTACATTGTAAAGGTCATAATCCTAAGTCCCTAGGGCAGTTATTAAAACAAAATGCCCGGTAGTTTAGGGATTAAACTCAACTAAACTGCCTGTAAGGTGGTTATTTCATGTTTATGGTTATTATAAAATTATGAATAAACAATTTAATATAACACGCAGTAATACTGTTTTAATTTAAAAAATTATATCTTTATTTCAAAAATTGTATGTTTATTTATATTTATTATATTCACGTTTATACTTTATATTATTAACCAAAAAAACTCTGACTATATATATATATGTTTTATCAAAATAAAAAACACAAGCTTGAGTTTATAACAGCATTGGTAATACAATAACATGGATACTCTTCTAAAAAATCTATTTCGGATTCCACTGTAATATATCTATTTTTGGATTCTTATACAGGATTCGTGTGCCATAATTTCTAACAAGCTTTCTATATAGAAATCCGAAATAGGTATCTCATATTTATAATTTTGTTAATTAAGCAAAAATTATATAGTAACAGAATTGAAAATATAATATAATCAAAATTATTCCTTATACATTATGTCGTGAATGCACCATGCAACACAAAAGTCACAACCTGTCGTGACGCGATTGGCCAGTCGCGCGTATAACCACCGACTTGTGCAACTTCTAGATAAAAGAGATAAACAATCTAGAATGGTACATCCTAATCTCTTACAGTTGCTGTACCATTTCCTCATCATTAACAAATGTATTTGTTTATTTATTAGTTGTTATAGTTTACTTTAGTATTTATAAAAGCAACTCTAACTTAAGAATACTTTCATATTATATTTAATGAAGTTTATTCTTTATTAAAGAAAACATTTATACGCAAACAATATAATGTATGATAAAAAAAGAATAAGTGTTCTAATAAATTATTTAAAATAATAAACAACGATATTGTTTTCTCCGATTTTACTGCAGCTAGGATATCTATTTCGGATTCCTATATAGGAATCCAAAATAGATTTTTTTCAGCAGGATAATAAGTGAGTTTAGTGACTGACAAGCCAGTATCTTATAATACCTACATTGAGAAAAAAGATTGTTACATTCACAATCCAGATATTAAAATTAGATTGTTAAACTACAAATAGCTGATTTGAATAAACAGATATTCAATTTAACAGTCAAGATTGTAAAATTTTAGGTTATGTTCAATATGTCATTTAATATGACATTCGTTTTACCATCTCTGACAATCCAGAGTGTTGGATAGAATATTTGGATTGTCGTCGCAGTTACAATCTGTAATTATTCGATTTAACAATCTTAGATACTTAACGAAACTGTTTAGATATTTAATTCAACAATCGATTTCTCTCAGTGTATAATGTTAGATGTGTTTGCAACAAAACTCAATCATGGTGTCTACAAATAATTACGTCGAAAGATATACGCCTGAAGTCGTTGATAGCATCAAAACAAAAATTAAACATTTAGACAAATGCTAACTCCAACATTTAAGCTATATATAGGTTTATATACAACTGATACTATACGTACATTATAGCCTCACGATCCACTTTAGTCGATAATCGAACAGGTAATAATAATAAATTAAAAGAGAGGGTCCTTCACTTCAAGTCTAATGCAATGGAATAGTGTGTATCGTTATTAATACTTTTAAGTGTTTCAGGTCATTTTACATATTTTATTAAATAAATTACAATCCATTACGTCGCGAATTGTTGATGAATTTTGCAGACTATGATTATTATATCCTTGCAAATAATTCAACTTATTTAAAAATGTTTAAAAATATCTTATTAAAAACAGTTACTTTTTTCATACGTTAAACTAATTTTTTCAACATTACATAAATTTTATATATGAAAGAATGACTAATATTGATTAAAAATGTTTATTAAATAAATTAATATATTTAAAAATACTCTAAACCGAATAAAATGTCTAGAAGGCTAATCTTAATATTTATCCTATTTTATTTTACATTAAGATGAATTATTAGTCTTTTATTACTAATAAGGTTGTTTAAAATAATAATTTTATTATGATAAATAATAAGTTATTTTTAAATTATACTTTAGGTATATTCTTACACTAAGAGAACTTAATTTTAAAATTAATATAAATACTCATAAGAAAACAGAAGTGTAACAAAATGTCCTAATGTTGCTTATAGAAAAGATACGCGTTTAGTACACCTTAACGTCTACTAAACCGTATATTATCCTTCTCTTAACCACAGTATAACATTTTCTACACTTTTGTTCTATACGACTATATCTCTTGAAATGACAACTGTTTTGTTTCGTGTTTTTGATGTTGAAATAAAATAGAAAAAATATATAATCATTAGATACATAATTATGTCTTTTATATTATAATTTTTTGACTATCATAATAAATATTAAAATATGAACAAGTATTACATTCTATATTTAACGATTCAAATTCCGTTGTAACAAAACTAAAAGTCTTAAAAGAATTAAAACATGTATTTTTGATTAATATAACTTATACGTTACCGACAGTTTAATAATTAATATATAAGCAAATTATTAAAATTAACCATATTATTCTAACAATTTTCATTTAATTAATACATTTATTGCAGTACTAATGAATACATATGTTAAAATAATGTATATCATACATTTATAATATAAATGTATTCACTTTTTTTAAACTGTGTACTTTCAAAGTGCATTTTTAATAGCATTTAAGTTAATGCTAGTACTATGATAATAAAAAAATAAAATATATTGCATAGTAAATTAAGATGCGTTATTATTGGCAGTATAACAGCATAAATACAACAC
>JABFQC010002881.1:0-15139 GCA_022817085.1 Psilanteris sp. ZL-2020
TGCTCGTATTGATCGTGTACATTTCGTTATAAAATAATAAAAATTTCGTTTCAAATTGCGTAATAATTAAATTCGTGACGGATTTTGTCGCGACGCGCACGGTCTAATTGTCAAAAAGAAAAATAATTGTGCCGTGAAACTCAACGTAATGAGTTCTTATTGTTTAACCATAAATTAGGGATTAATTAATCACCATAGTTAACAATGTAAACGTTGTGCAACAGCTTAATTAAGAACTATTGCATTTGCTCCAGAAGAAAATAAAAACGTAAATTAGGAGACAAACTCAATTCGTCAGCTACGCCGATTAAAAAAAGATCACTTCCGGATAGTGTTTCTCTTTCTCTACATATAAGCATCCCGGTGTTGTGAAATATTCTCTTTCTGCCATTGTTCAAGCTTTGTTCCAGTATTCGGAATAAGTGTCGTTATTATTATTTCTATAATAATATCGTCGTAATTACTCGGCGTAATGGAAAATTGCGATTCAGATTGCGTCCTATAGTTATCCATATTCAGTGAACTCGTTATGCACTATAGGTAAGTCTTTATACATACTCCATGGTTTAAGTTAAAATTTTATGTGGGTTGAAACAATAAACATTTATATACTTATATGTGTATATATATATCTTCTTTGTTTTATTATTTTTGTTGGTTTACAAATAGATGATTTAGATAAAGGTCAATAAATTGCTTTGAAATGACATTGGCTTTGGATTAGAAAACGTAAACAAAACAAAATCTTTATTTAAATAAAGATGAGAGCAAATCATTAGATTATCGTCAATGTGTTATCGTGTTCAAAATTATAACTGACAATTATAAAAATATTTTTTTATATTGTTTTATTTTATCTTACAAGACAAGTTATACTGATTATAGGTCCGTAATAATTGAATAATTTTATTAAAAGATATTTTCAAAATGACATTTGGTTAGGTTGTGAAGACGTAAAAAATGCATACAAAAAAGCGATTATAGAACGACGAAAGCAATTGCGTTGAACATTGTTGTCCGTTTGTTGTTATTTTTATTTGATCTTGACAATATAAACAAAACATTGATACGAATCCGCAGCGTTCGTACGGTGCGCAATAAAATTGTTCCTTTTCCCGAGATAACATCACTTTAATTAGAAATGCAATAAGCTTTACGTCTTTTCGCTGCAGACAAATAAATTTCTAATTGGTTGTAGGTACTAAATTCAGTGCTTACAAACGTTTCATGATGTAAAAGTCTGTGTTTATATCCATCAGATTACGGCGCTCAATCAGCTACCGTCTTACATAAATTAAGATTAAATTTGTCCGAAGTTAAGTAATGCGTCGAATGACTGACGAAATAAATTATCCACCGAAGTATTAACGACCGCGGGATGCATTGGTTTGTCACAAGAAAACGGTAGTCCGTTTTTCAACGAATTCGAAAAAAAATTAACAAACAAACGAGATCGATGTATTTCAACAAGCAGACGGGAAGCGCCGAGTAAAACTCGGCTACGAAATATTCCCGTTTTAAAACTAACCGATATCTTTTCTTTCTCATTGTTCGCCCCTTCCCCCCTCCAAGTCGAGTACTTGTTTTATGAATGATCTCTTACTTGAAGTCCCAAGGGCTCTTTCGCATAAACAAGAGCGTTATTTTGAAACAAAATCGCTCGGGGTGAAAGTATTTGGCATTTTCGTCGTTTTGTTTATACGATCGAAAATCTAAAGTCGCTCGAAACGACACGTTTCGTCTAGTTTGCCGAACCGCGGAGAAGCACCGAGTCATCGCGTCTCGAACGCGAATCGATATGTATACTCATGATTATAATTAGACGACGAGCACACTTTTGCCTGAAAAGATGGTAAAAGTGATTGGAAAACAGGATATTGAAAAAGTGAATATAGATCGACGGAGACGAGTTATAGACGTCATAACGGGAGTCCCGCTAACGATGTTTAATCATTAGTAATAATCACCTCGTATATAATCTCGAGTGAAATTTCAGTTCAGGTTGCGCGAAGTGTCGTTTTTCGTTATCGATTTTCAATAGAAAGTGCACGGCTCTTTGACTGCGTTTATGCAAAACATTCGGCCTATTAGTCCAATTCTTGCTCGCAAAATAGTCAACATTAATGACCTTT
This sequence comes from Psilanteris sp. ZL-2020, assembly GCA_022817085.1. Lineage (NCBI taxonomy): Eukaryota > Metazoa > Arthropoda > Insecta > Hymenoptera > Scelionidae > Psilanteris > Psilanteris sp. ZL-2020. The sequence continues at coordinate 2,133 of JABFQC010002881.1, forward strand.
CCAATGCGCGTAAATTTACGAAAGCGTGTAAACAATGATGACCAACACTGACGCGCACGCGCAGACGAAGAAAACAAGTGCATTATACGGGCGTTCGATTTGAGAGTTTTTGAAATTGTATTGATTGTCGTGTTTTGTACCTAGAAAATTGTTGACGGCGGGACGGTGCGTGGCGCTGCCGTCGCACCTGCTAAACGAGGCGTGAACTCGTGATTTAAAATCACACGGAATGCGATGTGTCTAATTGACCGTTTTGACTTGTACTGTAAACACGCGATCCAAAGCGATGATAATTATATTTGTGTTCAATGCAGGCAATGATACAAGTCGCGTTGTTGGCCGAACTTTACGTAAACAGCAACGAAGTAAACACGTTTGTGCGGGAGCAAGGTTATACTTGTTTATATATTGTTAGTATCAATGACACGTTGAGTCTAGAATGTTATTGTCCGTAGATTGTTGAAACCAAAAGAATTTGCGGCATAAGAACATTAAGTTACATGAATCATGACTCGGTCGTTATTACAGGCACTTGTTTAATACACAATTTAATGTGTGGTATACTCGAAACGTAGCATGCTATATATAGGAAAATTATTTTTATTCATTGCTTTTATTAAAATATTGAAAGGCTTATCGCATAAAAATGCGTGCACAATACTCCGACGTCGTTGCCGCGTACGGTGGTATTGTTGTCGATTCGCGTGACCTCTAAAGTGTAAACAAAATAAAATGCCGATAAAATAACGCCCGAAGATGCGGGCTCCGCGTTCAAACTCATTGCGCAAATTGCACGCTTGTTATGATTTACGTTTGAGAATCTTTGACCTGTATGGTCGGGCGAGATATGGTTTCGGGTGAGACGACGGACCCGCGAACGTCTGTTTGCGGTCAACGCGACGGAAATTCGTCACGGCGAAGCGGACATGATTTGAAATTTTAATGGTCGATCATTTAGCGCGTCAGTAGAACAAAGATTTGAAACGAAGCGTGTAATACTTGAGAAGCGGCTCGAGTGATTCCAAGCAAGTAGGGCGGTTGCTTTCTTTTTGACGTCCCGAATTCTCGTTACGAAATACAAGACGAAGCACGCACGACTTCTCTTTCATTATCGTCTTTCCCCGATGTATGTATAATGTATTACGTTTTACATCCCGCGATTACAAAATAACAACGCGGCGTATTTCATCTCGATGCGAGACAAAAATTTCCGTTTTATTGTTCGCCGATGGGAAAAATGCGCGCGTTAAGTCGCTGACAAATCAACGGAATGACTCAGTCGAAATTATGCAAAAATTGTTTTTTACTTTTATCATTTTTTTGTTTGTTTTTTTTTCTCTCTCGCTTTCCTTCAATTCGACGAGGACGGAACAAGAAAATGGTCGGCGTTGCAATTTGTCGCCCGTTTGCGGTCATTCGTTGTCGTAATGTACGCGGCGGCGGTCTGCTGAACGAATGAACATGAAATTGATCGGCGCTGAAAAATTGCACGCGACAAAGGGGACGTGGAACAAAAAAGTGAACTTTCACAATCCGTTGCAGAGCGCGCGACTACTTCCGGCCGGTCTTCCGCGTTGTAATCGATCCCTCGTCGACGCATCGAACTGGCATTTCATACAAACGTTGCGAGACAAAACCCGATTCATCAACATCGAAACGGTCCGCAAGTTTCACTTCGCAGTTCGTTGATACGGAGTCGGCTGAGCCGCGCGCTTTATCATCGATATCGCGCGCGATGCTGCGTCGTTCGATTTTAATTACGCGGCACGGGGAATGCGGTCCTTGAACTCGCCTCACCCGTTGAAATACCGAATACGTTGAGTAATTTAAAATGATAACAGATTGGTTTTTTTTCGGGCATCAGGCCGATTCTAACAATTGGTCAGAATTTTCCATTAACGCGGTGTTTATTAAGTTGGTTTTGCTATGTTTCGATTGAACAAGTGTATTCATGTCATCGTGACTTTCAAACGCGACATAAACAAGACCAAAACGTCATGTTTGTGTTTACTTGTAAAAATGTTATTCTTTTTAAATTAGTTATTACGTAAAACATATAATTTGATTTTAAACAAATTATGTCCTTTGAATATTATTGTTGCTATTAAATAATTTTACGATTGACAATTTTATGAACATAATATTTTGAGTGGCTAATGAAACAGAATAAAAAAAAAAAAATTTCTCGGAAGTCCAACGACGGTTGAGAAACAATCAAAACAAACCATCGACAAAAACAGTTAGATGCATGTAAGTTCGCGGAAAAACTTGGCATTCAAAATAAGTAAACAGCAAAGAAAAATTAATTTAAATTCCATTCCTCCCGTAATGCTAATAGTTCACGTCGAATTACGCGCCCGATTCAATAATAATCAATTCGTTCATCGAAGGAACTCGATCTCACTCGCCAATCGGGCGTTTAAAGCCGCCGCGTGCAGTCAAAAATACGGATTTACTATCGCGTAAATCCGAAAACGAACGAACGTTTCGTATTCGGATTAACAGCCCCAGATCCGCCGTAAATGCGACTTTTGTTATTAAGCAATTACGTAAGGCGAAATTTACAATTACCATTAGGCCGCGGCGCGTCGAGCCAACGGACTCGCAAATCGCGGCCTATCAGCGCGCGTAATTAAGTAATGGCGTCCGTTCCGATGGCGCGTCGATCGCGAATCAATCGGCGGGAACCAACCGCGGCCCGAGTTGATCTTACATAAAGACATTGTGCGTTCGCGCAGTTGATCCGATCGCTTTTCGTCGCAAGGGAATTATCACTTTGCGGGGCTTTATGACAACGCGAATGTTTATAATCAATTAGGCCAGTTGATTTAGGTCCGCGTTACGGGATCGTTATTATCTGCGCGAGCGTGATTGAAAGTAATGCTCGTTTGAGTCATTTTTATTATTGCAAATGTTGAACGAATTTATGGCTAGCGGGGAAATAATTAGTATTTAACGAAACGAACTGCCACGCCTTTTCGTCCATGTGAAATAAGTGTGCGGAATTTGCGATGAGCTATTGAAATGTCAGGCAACGTGGAAAACTTAATTTCACTCCATTACCATAAATATCAATGCTTGGCTTCGAATGCGCGCGTGTGTTTGTTTTAACGCGCACAGACGTAAACAGCGATTCGATTCATTTGCCTAAGACAACAAACGAGGTGTAGAAAATATAATACAAAACAACCGTGGATCGTGTGTCGAATCTGGGAATCAGATTGTTTCAATTAATTAATTAAATTGTAATAAAAAAAGTGATTCTGGATGTGAGTGAACTATCAATATTTATCTGCGAATTAAACTTGTATTGAAATGTGGTGAAGTATTTCCTGATATTATTATTATTATTATTATTATTACTGTTATAATTATCATTTATTTTCTTATTATTAATAAATTAATAACAATATTTCATCTGTAGGATTGAGGTTTTAGGTTTTGATATTTAATGATAATCCGTTGATTATTATTTATGTGATACTGAAAAATCAACGCAAATATATGAGAATTTATATTATATTTTGCATAATTGTTGTGTATACATTGTTAATATTACATGTACTTTGATTAATGAAGAAATAAATAATTTTATAAATCATATACCTCATATACAATTTACAGAACCATATATAGTATTTTAAGTATTTTCTATTTTCTGTACAGTTCACTTTTCAGTTGTGATAATCGAAAATGAATAATAAATTTAAAAAGAGATTGACTTCATATAAGATTATGTGGAACGAAGATGCCATAAAAGGTAAGTACCAATGGTAAGTAAAATTATTAGTAATAAAAATATAGTATTATTAAAGATGTTTGATACCATATATTACATACAAATTTGTCGTATAACTTCTACAGCTCTTTGAATTTGTTAAAGTTTTTGTATATGTTAGAAAAACTTCCCAGGTTTTTTGCAAAAAGTATCAATTTATCTGATGCTAAAATTCGGATTTCAATTTCATCAGACTTTCCAAACAGCGTAGACGTTGATCGAGGATATTCAATACCACGGCGTTCCAAATGGACCTTTTATATGTTCTATACGTAAGTTTGAAACACATTACGTTTGCATCGTTAAACAAATGTTATATAATTGTGTTATATTAATGTGTAATTTTAAATTAATACATTAAAGTGTTTTAAAGTTATTCTCATTTCACTTTCTAAGTCTTTCCAGATAACCAATTTTATTTAAGTATCAAATTTAATTATTCACATTACCAATTATAACAGTTCTAAACTAATCCGTGTGGCGCTGCGGGTTAACTTGAGTTGTGATCAAGAAGCCTATAATTAGGAGGTTAAACTTCTATTATGGGGATAACTTATGTGATCCATCAACAGATAAAGTGCTTCTGAGACTCAATGACCACTTTTGCGCCACCTTTAAGTCAAATATATAACTGTCATTCTGTCATAAAGTTAAGGGATTAAAAATGTTGCGATATTGTATTGCATTTTGTAGTGTATCAGCACTAAAAAGTGTAATCACAGAGTCGTAAAAAATGTCACGATTGCAGTCAACTCTCGACGACACGACTCGACCGATCAGTTTAATTTGATTCGTTGATTCGTCGTGGGATAAAAAAGGCAGCACGAAGCAAGGCAAGCATGCCGATGGCAGAAACATATAATGATTCGGCTGGGATTGGTTTGACGGCAGCAAAGGAACGGCCGCGCGGCATTTTAATTAAAACATTAACATCGAGAGGGTCAAGTGGAAAAATGTGTTGGCCGTCTCGAAACGCGGGAATGAAATGTCGAAGGGCCAAATTTGCATAGCCATTTGAGATGTTATCGACGAATATACGAGCGGACATTGAGCAGAAGCTTGCGAGGGGTTACGCGAGCCCTCGCCGGGCGCGGATTTAAAAGTCCCCCTGGAAGGTCGCAGCGACGCGAGCTACGTGTTTAGAATGAACAGCGCGTGGCGTGCAGAAATGACTAAGCAGAGTGCCGTTTGACACACTGTGTATCTTATAATGCTATATGATAGCAACGGACTTGTGTATGTACAAGCAAATATTTGCGCGTAGGCGTGGATGCGTACGCGCTGTTATTTTACTTTTGCGACGACGCCGCGAGGAAAAGAAAACGACGAAAGTCGTTTAAAAGGACGGCAAAGGAGGCCTGGGGAGTGTCTACTGATATGCATTTTACATGCACTAGATATGCTCGCAGTTTCACGATCAGACTAACGAAACACTCTGAAGCGTAGGGGACGCGAGATGCGTCTGGAGAGATGTATAGAAGTGTCTATTGTGATTTCTAACTCGAGTTGCATTTTAATTCGTGTTATTACGACGGCTCATTTCGAGACAATTTTCCAGTTTAGCGCTCTCTGAACAGTGCGTTTAGTCTAAGGAGGATACTGATGGAGTTGAATGATGTTAGACTCGGGGAATTTAAGGAATCTAGGAGATTCCATGAGGAGCATTTGATCCTTACAACCAAATTGTATTTATATCCATTTGTCATATTATATGCTAATGTATAATATCTAAGAAATGTTCTATAGTAATAAATAGTAATAATAATATATACTTCAAACGGAGTATATTTTTTTTTATTGCACATCCGTAAGATCGACAGAGCAGATGTTTCAGTTTTGCTAATTGAGTTTTTAGAATACGTGTTTTGTGTCGCGATGGAGATCTGGCTCATTTTGTGTATTAATCATTTATGATCCCGTGATGTTCATATTTACGTGTAGTTATGTAATTGTGTCAATTATCAGGTTTCGATATAATTCGTTAATGATCGTTAACTCGCGTTTGCTCAATTTTTTGTTTACCACTAAGCTCGCCATGACCTTGATGTATAAATTTTCATATTGTACAAATGCATATACGAATAAATTGAAATAATAAACGAAATCAACTTTTTATTTTCGTAATGTTCGTATTTTCACGCGTGGTCTAAAACATGTTACTTTCTTTGACAATTTTAAATTCTGATATAAATTAAATGTAGTTTAATCCATTTCTGGTTTGGAAGGAAATAACTTGCGTACTTAATGTAATAACACATTTTTCTTATTATATTTTAGAACTACAAAAACATTCAGAAAATCATATTGACCAGGATAAACGAGAATTGTAATTTAATATAGAATTCGATTTTAACTAAGCATATTAATATATTCACGTCTTAACCAATCCGCGTTATCTTTTACCATCCAAATTATAAATTGTAATTTTCTCAGTTTGGATTTTTTATCCGAAACCGACGGTATTAATAGAACCGTAATCAACTTGCATATGCGATCGACACAAATTTTCTAATAAATTTCTCCGGCATTTGAGTTCGCATTTGCGTAGCAACCTGATCGCACGTGGTCTAGATTAACAAATTGTGTTCATAGGGCACCGTCAAAACAAACAATTAATCGTTGACTGACGACAGAAATGAGTTCCGCATGAATGACTGTAAAAAAAAGAGAGAAAAAATCTCCAGAGTTAACAATGGAATTAAGCTGATGATAAGAGACCTTCCCACCACCTACTCGCAAAACGGACGCAAAACCCACGTAAACCACGGCGCGCTCGTATCCCCGAAACGACCCGCGATCGTTGAAGAGGAGGAATACGATTTGAGTCGAAGCAGCGGCGGCTTCGACGCGACTCGACTGTCGGCGCAAAACGCAAATCGCGATAACAAATCGTAACGCCAAAATGAGCCGTTGTCATATATAATTCTCGAGCGAATCCGAGCGGGATAAAACTGCGACGAGGTATTTCGCGGCGAATTCGAACAATGTTAGACGCCGAGGGAAAAATGTCGGCGGCGGAGATATACGAGTTTGTTATCAGAACAAAACAATTTTGAGTACGTCGGCCGTGTTCTCGGTATCTGCTGAACGTGTATGGCGATACACGCACGAGGCAGTCCTTCCTATCCGCAATAGACCTTTGCACACGCGCTCTCTTTCTTCTGGTAGACTCGCGGTCAATGGCTGCGATATACCAGGTTCAAGGAAAGCGGACAGGTTGGATTCGACATCACGGACGGTGAACGGAACAGGTGACGCGGACGTTCGCCAAAAATGCAGGTTAATGTCGCCGCGCGTAATAACGACGCTCGACCCATTTGCCAAGCGGCCATTTCTCGCCCACAATTAACGTCGCTCAAATTAATAATTATCGACGTCGATCGCCGCGCCGAGCCGGACCATTTTGTCTTTCAGCGGATATTGTTTAACGCCAACATATATTTGCATTGTGCGCGTGACAAAACGCCACTCGAGATAAGGCATCTCAAGGTTTATGATTTCCATGCGTCGTTGGCATACGAACGCGGCGTTTAAGCGCAAATTTATAATCCGAAAGAAAAGAGAGCTTGGCTAGTAATTACAGCGACGGAGGGATGCGCTGTTCGCTCGCGATTTTTTCTCGAACGTTAAGAGATGCCTTTATGTCGCTGCTTTGATGGCCGGGCATTCTCTTGGGACACGTGTATTTATTAATATTGAAATTCAATTTATTGTTCGGCTGGGGAAAAAATTGTTTACGCTGTGACGAGGTTCGCTGATGAATTGAAAAAGATTTGCGCAGCGGATGGACAAAGTGGGATAATCTTGGAAGGATAATGAAAATCGGTAAATTCAAGGATTTCACCGATTATTATGCATAGTGGATATTTTAATTTTTTTGCATATTCCATTCAATCGACCCAACATGTAGAGTATAAGTTCGTCAATTTATAAATTAAGGCATTTTTTTAAATAATACGTGATATATGGTAAATTGTAGAATCGAATTTTATGGAATTACTGTAATATCAATAAGAAACTGGAAATAACTGGTGGACAAATTTGAAGATCAGTGAATTGTTGATTTTTTGTATAATTTTTGCTATGAATACTTGTAAATTGTACTCAAGAAATACAAAAATAAAAAATAACAATTTTGACTGTCTAATTTTTATTTATTATTACTATACCATTGTTTTTAGCATTTAAATAGATATAAGATTATATATATTATGTAATATGAACATTGTAAATTATCACTACAACGATACGTTATTGTAAACAAACTTCACTATGTAATACACAGCAAACTATTATAATCAATTGTAATAATAATACGAGCTGTACTTATGTAAAATATGATTTTCATGCTGTATTTACATTGCGATTTTTGTACTTTAATCAATAATATATATGTATAAACATACAAACGCACACATATATATTGTATTTCCGATAGATTGTTATTATATCCAACGTGATCGATACGTCAGATTTCACTCGTTTCACGAAAATTTATTACCATTTTTTGTAACCACTCTTTCACCTGCATTATACCCGCGCTTCAAATTCACTGCGCGGCATTCGTTTCGACGATCGGCATCGATCGTGTATTCAAATGTGATCCACGTTTCGGTATCCGGTAAATTCGGTAATTATAACACCCGCTAGCTTAATTACAGTTCTGTCACACTTTCGCGGGTATAAATTCCTCCGAAAAAAGAAAGTGAAACAACATTTTCTAAACGCCAACGGAAACATCGGACGTCGTCTTTTTTTTCGGGAGAAAAGCGGTTCTTTTGTCGAACGAAACAATTACTGCTGCGTCGAACAAGGACGCAAGATCTATGTGTCCGCGGTGTCACGCGATCGCGATTCGTATTTATATATATACCATTTATCTATTGACGTTCGAATAACGCGTTTGACCGACGCAAACACTCGATAAGACGTCGCGCTTCGGTCCGGCATGCCGGAATTCGAAATCAATTTGCTGTTCATATAAGCGCATAATTTATTTCGCGTCCAGTGTAAGCGCGAGATCCGGCAAAAAGCGTGTCCAGTTTCTAACTTATATAAGACGCGTGCTGGTCGAAAAAATCACCGGCTATTACGAGGCGGGCTTTCTATGCGGCGCGCGTTGCGCGAAAGAAACGATGATGTTTGGTTAACAATGTGGAGTGTAAAGGGAAACGGAAAGGTTTGTCATTCAAAACCGAGCCGCGTCGTGTACCACACGCGAATCGAGAAACAAGTGCATAAATAACGTCGCGCGGGATTTCATATTTCGCTGCGTGACATTTGAGCGTGTAACGTTCGTAAGGCCAAGTTTCGACATAAACTAATGCACGATTCAATATAAATTGAAACGCTCGCGGCGAAACGCCTTTGACAGTTTGACATCCGTTTCAGCAGTCAATTTGCTCGGGCAACTTCTTTGGTTTCGGCCGAAGTCAAGGTTATGCTTTGGTAACGTTGTTTTCAACTAATCGCAGTTCCGCAGCATCCAGCAACTTTGGTTAAATAAGAGATGGATGACCGTGTTTCAAGATCAAAGGTCAACGCGAATGTAATGCGTTCGTTCGATTTGATTCAATATTGACAATATTTTCATATTGTCTTTTTGTTTGTTTTTTATTTTTTTTTTAACTTTTTTTGGCCGAAAATAACTACCAAGCTTTTGTCTGCAATAGTTGTGTTAAAAGTGAAAGATGGACGGAGATTTTCTAAGTTTCTCTTTCTCGCATTTTCTATGAATTAAGTTATTAAAAATAATTTTTGCTGGAAATCGTAAAATGATCACGTTGAATCAAACCAGATTTCTCGTTCGATATTATACGTATTAAGTACAAACTTATTAAGTGCTCCCATTTCGAGAATAAATACATATTAACGGGGGTTTCTTTCTTCTTCTTCTTTTTTTTTTTAAATTAATTGAAGGTATATATTTTTAATTAGCTGTAAAACTCGTGTTATGACTATATGAAGATAAAAGGCTGAAAAGAATTAAATTTGAAAATATTTCAATCCTACAAGTATGTACAAATTAATTTCACTATATTTTCTTTTCTTGTTGTTAAAATCGTTTGCGTTCTCGGATCTATTATTATTGAGAATTTTTCGTGATATGTAAACGCAAAAAACACATATCGAACAATTTACTACATAATATATCGAAAGGCGCACGTTATATATCCAAATTGTGTCAAACAATTTAATTATACGATATAGTAATTTTCATAACAGTTTCAAATTTATGCTACTTTTGATATTTTATATAGTAAATTGTACAATATATGCTTTCTTAATGAAGCTTAATATTAACACATAACTAAACTTGACTGTAAAAATTCATGTATAATGTCTGTGATTGTTGTAAACAAATTCATTCTCCAATAATAAAGACGCAAAACAAAATCTCTATAAAAAACGAAGTTACCTAAAATTATGTACATTTATTCCCAACAATAGCAGAATATTTTATTAAGAAGCATGTTAATTATTATCTCATTTACCCGCGGCTCCTTTATAATAATAAGCTAACAAAAAGCGAAGAAAGAAAAAACTAAAACAAAAAACAAAAAAATCAACAGCAGCGTGCACAAACAAAGCCGCAAGAAGGAGCGCGACTTTTTATATCGGGCTTTGCTTATACACCGGCCGGTCTTTTTGCCGACGGAATTTTTGTGATCGGTTTAATCCGCGTCAAAGTGCGCCGCGACTGAAAAGCGGCGCGTTGCGAAAGCGCCGCGGCAAACGCGCGAAAAAGCGAAAGAAAAGTGGTCGCGTGGGTCACGGCCAGGCCGCGATGCGCCCTCGTCTCGGTTGGTCGCGGGCAAATCGTCCGTGTCGATTAAGAAGATCGCCGATTAACGAAGCTCATCCAACTTCATTTCCAGTTATACTGCGAAATGAATCTCGCCGATCCCGCAAACCGGCTCCGCGCTGCCGTACAGAAATTCAAGGAATTTCCATGCCGCAAAAATGGAATCAACACGAAACACGAATTACGGAGCATGCCCGTCGAGGCACACTTGCCGATTTAATTTATAAATAATCAATGATCGGCATTGTCGGCCCCGAACGCCGCGCATTTTTCTAACGGTCCGCGCGCAACATTCTCCGCTCCGCGAGCCGACGGTCGACGTTTTATTACAATTGAATTATTCATGCCGCCGAGTGCATTTGCTTCGGCCGATTAATGCTCGTCGTGTTAACTAACGCGCGTTCGTTTGATTTGTCGTGTGTGTATATCGACGAGCGCCGAGCGAAGTCGCACGAAAAAATGACCGATATATTTGCGCCCGAGGTTTACGATCGTGCGCCGATCGTCGCGAATTAGCGTAATTCACCGGCAAAAATTGCTGCAGAAGGAGGGATTGTTAAATTACGGGCGCAGATATGGTAACGGAAGGATAATGGAACACGCGATGGAGTGTTATTGAATGAAACGTCACTGCTTTTGACTTTTTCGTTAAACTTGATTCATATAAAATGACGTTAAACAAAGGCTGTGCAAATTGTAGCAGCACTTTCTTGAAATGACCAAAAAAAACTGTTTTAATAAAACTATTAAATAGGAGGAAATTTTAATATAAAAACCTATAGTTTTACAAGGAAAAATTGTAATTTTTAATGTTTAGTTTAATGTCTCCAATTTAGTATTATAAACAGCAATTTTCTACGTTTAATTTTTTGAGTGTACATGAAATATCAGAAATTTTACTAATTTTATATGCATTATTTCAAAATTAAACACTGTCACACATTTGATATTTTTCGTGTAATTTTTAATACAGTTTTCCTTTTCGTGTAAGTCTTGGTTTCTTTTTTTTTATAGTAAAATTATACATGGCTAAACATGTATAACCACAATTTGATACGTAATGTATTTCAAACGTGGGATGAGGTCGAATGTCTTTCGAATTTTAAAATTCCATTTGAACACATTTTATTATAGTAAAATAGTAATTTTGTATTTTGTAATAATTTATGTGTAATTATGTTATAAAATATACAATAGTAGTAGTTAATTATTACCCCATAACATTTTTTTGGAATTTTGAAAAGGTTTAAAAATTAAAATATAAATAGTAAAAAAATGAAAACATTTAAAGCAAAGAAAAAGATAATAAATTGTATGATTAAAAAAATATGCACATTAAGTCTGTGTAATTTTAATTTTATTAATATATCTTTATATTCAGTTACTTCGAAATCCTTCGATGCTTGTTTGGTAATGCCATCACCCATCGCGGTACCGACGACCTCCAAATTTGCTTCACATCCGCAACTAAGTTAAATTCTCGCATTATCTAATCTATCTGAATAAACATCACGTAATTTGTTTAATATAACAAGGTTATCTTGATGCATAAATAGGAATTTTTGCAATTTTCTGAAACTTATTCCAACCGATTTTTCTGACTTCGTCTACACACCGCACGTACGTATAATCTTAACGTGATATTGAGTCAATGATTGCACGAAACAAATTTTCATCTTAAGATAATCACTTTGTGTTTGCCTTGCATACAATATATGTAAAACGTATCATATCACTGAGTCATCAGTTTTTTCAACGGTTTTCCTAACCTGTAACGTTCTCTCAATTTGAGTTCAGAATAACACGATGTTATTTGTATTAAATATTTTCTTTTTACAACTGACTATATAAAAATATAATTGGTCGTTTCTTGCCGTCTTGGCTCAGTTGCACACCGAAATGTAAATGTCAGTTTACGCTGCATATATATATATGTTTAAATAGAGAAGAATCAAATATCTTGTACAGTATAGCAATATGAGATATTAAGTATATATATATATAAAATAATACAAAGTCATCTGAATTTTGCACCGGAATAATATTCAAACCTGATATAAATAAGTTTGGTTTCAATATTCATGATCAAAATCAAATGCGCATTGTAAAATCATTTCTACAATTGCGTATTGCAGAATGCGTAGTTTTGATATACATTTCAAACTTTAACAATTTAAATAAAAAATGTAGGATTTACAGTGAATTAAGTGGTTTTAAATGTAATTTTTTTTTTAATTCTTATTCATTAATTAAAATAAATTGCAAAATTTATCAAATTATGTATGTATATGTATATATATACCCATGTAGAAATTTTCGACTTTGCCAGTCGTTTTTACATTGGGATAAGGTTACTTAATGACTATTCGGAATAAACCTAGAAATTACGTTCAAGTAATCTTACTTTTGATGATTAATATGTCG
>JABFQC010002882.1:0-15135 GCA_022817085.1 Psilanteris sp. ZL-2020
TTTACATTTGATTTTTGACAGTTCAAATCATTTAAAATAAAGAACGCAAATTTGACGTAGCTACCGACCGCAAAGCTCGCAACTACAGTCAGCGACATCGGTAGCGCTGCGTGTAGCGACAGATGTAATTGATTTAATTTAAATGTATTTAACAGTAGCAGAGATAATTGACGCACGTGAAAACGCACCTTCAGTTGGTTATTGAAATAATAATAAAATCCCAAAATTGAACTCTTGATAACCAAAATGTCAATATATATTTTTTTACGACGGTTTATAGTATAAATTATAAAACAATTTTCTACTATAATTTAAAACATATCATTCCTCAATTTATCAAGCCTTTAAGAATATAACTGGAAGACAGTTATAGAATCTCGAATATCATTGTTTATTAAACAAAACTAAATTTCCATTTGGTTTTAGAAAATTATTCAGGAATCTTACTGGGTTAGGATTTATCAATTTATAAAGAAATGTTCTTTTATTGTATGAGAATACTGTTTTGAATTAAAAACAATTTCCATTCCTGCACTAGACTATTATAGTATGGTATAATATAAAAATTGTTTAATTTAAAAATAAAAATATTCAAATATATATTTTAAAAATAAAATTCTAAAATTAGAAAAGTTTTAAGCCATATATATTATAATATATTTTATTTAATAACATATACCTACATTTATTGTTGTCAGATATATTTTTAAAGAAAATAAGGATTTAGTTATTGAATTATTAATTATTTTAAAAAATATTAATTATTTCTTCAATTAAAAAGTTATTACCCAATAAATTAATTCTTATATTTGAATTTGAAAATATTTTCTGTGTAATTTATATAAAAACGTTGCATTTGTCAAATGAAAAATTTAATTGTATGACCACACAAATTAATTATAAACTTGATTATTATAATAGTATAGCTCTTTATAAATATCTTTTTTCAACGCTACATAGACTTTACAATGTAGAAAACAACAAAATCTTAATAGTATATAAATATCATTAATCTCGATTAAGTTCACAGATTCATATTGTATTTAATTATTAATATATAAATAATTTGAAATTCAAAGTTAACGATGTTGAAGATAAAATAACGTACAATTTATTGAATAAATATAATCATCATACATTAATGTTATAAACAAAATTAAAGCTTTATGTTTATATTCAAATTGGCGTTATTTCAATCCTCAAATTTTAATGACATTTTTTAATATGCATTAATATATATATAAATATATATATATGCGTATTTAAATATTATTTATATTTACAACTAATATTTTTAAAATAAATTTAATGTTTAATTTATCCATTTAAAAAAAATAAAAAATATAAAAAGAACGGATATCAGACATTAAATATTCTTAAAAGTATATGTATCTAAACAAATTAAAATATTATTTAAAATATAAATTAATTAATGATTATACTTAAGTGCAAATCTAAGTTAAAAGAACACAGATTCACAAACCAATTAAATAAAATGAAAAAATAAACAATCAAGTTTGCTAATCAAGAAAATTAAATAAATTGTAAGATGAACACATCAAACAATATATAAAAGAATATGTTATTATAATTTATAATAATGAAATAAAAATATAAAAGCAGGATCTATATCGAGTTTATCTTTTTGATGAAATGATGTTAAACCTATCAAAACAACTACATATAAAGTATAGACTGATCACAGTGCTTTGAATAATATTTATATATGTAATAAGTATTTACTGCTTCTTTAATGTTATTACGTTTTCATTACTGTTAATTCAATATTTTGATAATAAAAAGGTCAATATTAAAAACTAATTATATTTTATACACATTCAGCTTTAACTATAAATAACTTTTAATATAAATATGATTTATACTTTGGATTTTTTGTTATTCAATAATTAAAATAGTAACATATATTTTTTTATGTATATTCTATTGAGCAGATTATAAACATAGATTAAAACTTATAATAAAATATGAATGAACAAATTATGTATACTAAATTTTTTGCTTTGATTTTATTTAATATATTTTATTAACTTGTTTAATTATAATCTATTAAACTATATTTAATAAGTTATATGATAACGGTACATAATGTTTTATTTTAAACTCGAAATAAGTCTTACTATGAGTCAAATGAAATAATTACACCTATAAATGATATTAAATTAAAATTTCAGATGTTTGAAACATTCATCTTACTATATTGAAGTAAAACCCTTAATGCAATTCTACAAATAAATTAATTGGTCTCATTTTAATTTCACTGTAGGAACAACGATGGACGATTTTTGTAAGTGGTTGAGTTGCGCCGAGTAATGTTGACCAAGCAATAGAGAGCATGCCCCAGGTTTATGTTTTACATTTATAAGACGTTCCGTAACGATACTTATTAGTATACTAAGTATGTGAAAAAACATATTTTTCAAAATTTAATTATTAAGTCAATACGTTACGGTACGTTTCCGTACTGAGTTCCGATTTTGAGCTTGCAGTACTAAAAGCTTCGTTATTACTCGCAACGTCTCATCATAAAGCTGTATAATTAATCGGCGGGTCTCACCGTTAACACAGATAAGCAGTAATTACGTAAGCGATAAACATGTAATCGCAAATCACGAGAAAAGTGATTAGTACTCCCTGAGCCGACTCTCATTCAACTGCAGATAAGGCGATGGAAAGTAAACGGCAGTATTTTTGGCATAATCAGTCTCGATGTTGAATATTTCCAGTTATAGTCGATATTACAAACTAATTTTACATATGTAAACACAATACATATATATATATATATACATACATACATACACATATATATATAAATAATAAAGTTTGGCACTTGTGTTGCTGTTTGAGAGTCGGCACGTTAAAAGTCATCAGTCATTACGAATATGTGAAGAAATGATCTCTTAATCTCTAACATCCGTTTGTCTTTTTCAACTGCTGCTGACCCTCGTGTTAGTACAACGCGTGAAAACCTCTTTTCTCATGCTTTAACAAAATACAATACAACATATTGAGTCCTCTACTTGTCAACTTGCGTAACAATCGGTCGCAAAATCTTCAATAAAAGAATAAAAAAATGATTAATTAAAACATAAATAAACTTAATGTTAACATAATATAATAGACTCAAGTCGCGCAAGCTGTTTTTGTAGAGAGAGCAACAAAATATATAACATTTGAGTGCAAGTTGTGCATTAGTTTAAATTAAATAATAAATGACATAATACAGTAACGGAGTGTGAGCTGTTAAAGACTGGTATTAACTGGTATAGAAAGTGCACGTGAGGCGTATTGCTAGGAAAATTCGTATCTGTCAGCTTACACAGTCTCATATTCGCGTCGGATTGAGCGGGCCAAACAACAGGCGAATATTACTCCAATCAGCTAAAACAAAGTATATTTATAATATTAATATTTAATTGATTATTTAATTTTATTATAATTTCTGTCGCTAACATTTATATATAACATTATATTTGATTTTATTGATTGCTAAATTATAATAAAATAAAATTATTGGTCTGTAATATCCTATTTACTGAAAACTGTAAGTATAATTAATATAATAATTGAACATAGTTGTATTTTATAATCATTCTTAAATATAACTTACATATTTATAACTTAAACATTTAATTATTAAAACAGAAACCATTAATAATGTAAGAATGATTTATTTTATTTTCATAAATACACTATATAAGAATGATTAATTTGAAGACTCGTGCAATATTATTTCATATACTACACATATCAATTACAACAGAGACATTGATATAGTATATCATTTTTCTTTTAATAAAAGTCTGGTATGACACATAATTAATTTTTATTACGAGTTTTTATTTCATATTGAACAAAAATAAATTTTATATAAATAAAAATATTTACATTAAAATTAGATTTTATTATTATTTAAAATTCTACTTTTTGTAGTTATTTTATTAATAGAAAGTTAAAATTTAAATATTGAAAAATTATGCTAACTAAATATATGAATAAAAAAAATACATTTAAATATACATACGCATAATTAAAACTAAAATATTAAAAGTATTCTATTCATTTGTCTTGAAATCAATACTCAGAACTATCTTCTAATTGATCTATATTAATTTCTTTAAACTGAATGTATTATTTAATTAATACTAGTATACTTATATTAATTATTAATGTTAATTTAACCTTGGAAGTTATATTCAAACCGTACATTTAATGTAATGAATAAGTATATACTTAAAACATAATTAAAAGAAATCATTGATACATTTAATTTGTAATACTTATGATACCTGAACAAGAGCGATTCCAATTCCAACGCCGCCTAAAATAAGAGCATTACTTTCAATGGTTTGTTGTAAAATTTGTTTGCATCCAATATCGTAGTAATAATCGCCAACTGAATTATAGTCGCATTTATTCTGGATTAACTCTTTACAGCAAGACTCTGGCAAGGTTTTATCGAGATATCCAGCTCGAACCCAATCACTAGGACCATTGATTCCACAGCATGTAAACTATATTGATAATAAAATAAGTGAAAAGTTACATGTAATAATAATAGTTTATTAACAAAACATCTTTTTTGTATATCATTGAAATTGTATTAAAGTTTAATTGATAATTAAGAAAATATGACATTTCGATATATTTTCAAATTTTAATAATGCTAATTGAAATCATAATTACTTTTTCGATACAAAATATTTTCTAATACAGCGTCGCAATCGATTTTAGGAACATCGTTAAAATTTATATGAATTCTATTTTGTAACGATCTTTAGTCCAAAAAACTAGTCTGGCTAATGTAATACTTCGACTCTGCTATCAGCGACTATTAAGTAACACGCAATTCGACCATATCGTTCGATCTCCTGGCGCACACAACTTTCGTGGAATTTCATCGCTTTAGTTCAATGTTCACGAATTCTCTTTATAAAGCAAAATTCGGTTCTGTTTACATTTTTATATGTCACACGATTTATGATATACAATTACGAATAAAAGACAAACCTATAAATACTGTAAAGCAATTATCGTGAGCTTATTTTGCAAGTTTTATGACCTTAAACTATATTTATACGTCATAAGGGTTATATCTTCGTTATGCGAATACGAAAAGTTGTATTTGTGACAGTGCGGCTTGTACAGGTCAGTCGAGGTAAAATATTGATTGACAGTATGAACATTAGAGTGTACTGAAAACTCTTGCGATAGTTTTCTATTCCCACCGGACTACCTTGTAAGGCAAAACATTCAAGAATTCGAATGCAACGACTGGTCTATCATTACCATTATGTAAACTTTTATTTCTCTTTTAGAGAACCTTTCACAGAACCATAATATTTTTAATTATTTTTATAAATCTATGACAGTAATGAATCTCAATTATGCAACAGTTTATAATATCCTATAAGTAGTGTAATTTTTTTTTTAATTTTTTAATCAAAATTTTAACTTTGTGTTATTAAACTCACAGAAAATTAACAAACAAATTCATAGAAAATTAGTTCAATTAAAAATTGCCATTGTATAACGTTTTAATATAAGCTTTATTAAAATAACTAATTATATATCGAATCCGAAGTAAGTTGATATTTTAAGTTTCAAACTATGTTTAGCTTATTAATTTGTGAATTGATAAACTAACCCGAGTGTTACCATTTAAGTATTTGTAGCTATTTATTGGAAAAAATAAATTATTAAACTTACATCGTGTTGCATTATATCCCAAGATTTACGAACATCTTCCTTTGTTTTATAATCACTCATTGTATGATTAAGACGAGTATTTAACATGGTTCCTATCTCATTACGCATCATGTAGCCAGAAATTCCAGCACTTAATTCAAGTCCAAAGATGATCAGCAACAAAATTGAGAACTAAATAAAATATATAGAATATTTATTGTTTTTGCTACTTCTTTACCAATAATTTCATAATTCATTGATGATGAGTAATACATTTTTTTTGTTAGATAAAAAAATGTTAAAATAACTCACAGTAATTATCATGCAATGATTCTCTTTGACAGCTCCACAGCATCCAAAGAACGACACAAGGAAGACAATAATTCCTACAATGATCATTAATACTGGTGCTGCAAATAACCAATTATCCACAAAATTACTGTACCCATTGTACAGCACTAAAATGACAGCTCCTACTGAAATGAATATCACTCCAGTAATCTGAAATACCAATAATTTTATTCAATTTTATTTATGTTTATATTTAATGATATAGATTATTTTTGAAATTGTTTTAATGTATACATATATTAATTTTCTATTCAATTGTTTTAATATTTAATTTAAACACTTAAACAATATTAACTATAATTTTGTTATATAATTAAATAAAATATAATAAAAAACTTACAAATTATAATATGTATAAATGAAATATGTTGTTGAAATAAACAATATTTCGTTGTGCTTTAATAATTACATTAACAAATATATATTCCATTTTAAAAGGTTATATATAATTAGAAGAACTTAAAAAATATACTTTCTGCTATTGATCAGAAAGTGTTTTTGATAATTGATTGTAATGATAATATTTTCGTTCTAAATGAAGTTATATTAATGTTTATTAACAAATATAAGTTATTATTTATTCATTTTTAAACATTTATTTTTTTCATTCGCCCTAATCAAATAAATCCCCATTTGAAGCATAAAATTTGTCTCTATATATACAGTATAGAATGACTCACTTCAAATTAACTAATTTACTAATATTAATATAAACATAATTTATATGAACTGGCAATAAATGATCAATACTTGTTATATAAACAAATATTTAGTATGTTATATATATATATATACAAAATTCTATTATTAATTAACAATATTCAATAATCATAAAATTTCTGGTAAAACATTTGGTACAAATTACGCATGACAAGCACGAATTACCTAGCTACTGTTACGTATATGTATTCATACCCACATGGAAAAGTTGAAGGGGAAATGCATAACGTATTAAGGAAATCGAATATCTCTTGCATACGCCCTTACATGGCTAGCGCGTCATTCGATCGTTACTAATACACACATTAATGTTTGTACTTGTTTATTTTATTATTAAAATAGTTAAAATATTAAAATTCTAATTTATTACCTAAATTTTGTATTGATTGTACATTGTACTTAATTTATTGTAACAAATGTATTCAATTATTAAAATCGATGTTTGACAATTATATTCATAACCGCATGCAAATGTTGAAGGGGTTACAATATACCGAAAATTTAAATAAATCATAATATTACTGTATTCTTTGTAATATAAAATGTCAGTTTTTTTTATTATTTTTATCTGTCAACAAAATTGATATTATAAGTTGTTCACAAATAGTTATTAAATTTTCTATGAAGTTAAATTTTTAATACAGTTTAAAATATATTTATTTTGTACTTTAAATTCAAATAATATATGTATTTTGTTAATATTAATACAGGGACATTAGATAGGTGAATGAGTAGGCAGGATATAGTTTGCGCGTACTCCGTACTATTATCACTGTCCATTCATTATTCATAACGTATCTCGAATAACATACGGACTTAATATAAGACTGAGCCGATTATACAAAGAAATAAAAAAGACATTATTATAAAGGAATAGAATTCAAAAAGTAAATAATTCATTAATAGAGAGTAACATCTTGTAAAATTGTAACATTGTTATATTCTAATCTTTTATAATTAAGTCAGATATTGATATATTGATAACTTTATATAGTGTTAATAAATATTATTCTGCTTTAATTAATATAATAACAGCATAAATTTGAAATTATATTTTACTATACAATTATTCCATTTAATTTGATATTATTTATTTTTAAAATAATGTACAATTATTAAGTAATAGTAGTTATTTTTATGACAAATGTAACGGTTCTCAGTATAAAATGCAAGGAAGAATAATTATTACACTTTATTGATAATAATAAGAACAAATTGACAGGAGAGAATGTTAATCAACACAGCTTGAGAGATTGTGAGACAATTCTCAATGTCAGTTATTTATTTGAAAATTGATTATTTGGTATGAGTAATCTAATGTTATTTATTAATATTAATAAGACTATTAATAATTAATTACATACTAAGTTATGATTCAATATGCAGATACAAAGCAAAATTATTAATAATTCTTTATAATTAGTATACCACTTCAATTAAATTTTTAATTATCAAATATTGTAAAATCAGAAATATATATATTGTATATAAATTGTATTTAGAAAAGTCCAAAATTTTAATACTTAGACTATAAGTTATGTTATACATTAAGATAGTAAATGGTTTTATAGTATGTTTGTTGCCAAAATATGTATAATGTATTTGTGTTATTTCCTGTAAAACTATTATTTTCAAATCAAAATGTATTACATTCTTCGAAAATTATATAAAATCTTTATTGTTTATTTTATTTCACAATTTTCAAATATAAATTAAAGTACAGTCTGTTAAGTTAATGCCTGGTCTTTTTGCGCATACCTTAAATAGTAGAAAGGACCAAGCAGTAACTTAACGGAATGTATATAGAAAACAATATTCATTTGCTTTTTTCATACTTGTTCATGCAAACTTATACTGTATTATATACGTTTTTAAAAATAAAAATAGAATTTAAGTAAATTATTTTAGTCAAAACTGTAAAAACTATTATTTAATTTTATAATAAATCATACAAATAATGTAAACTTTTTTTTAACTATTTATATTTTATTTTGTTTATTTGACCTAATTAAGAGTTTGTAACTGAATCTAAACAAAAACAAATTTAAAATAAATACCAGTACTTGATTACAGACTTCTATGATATAAAATAATAAATAAAAAGAACAACAAAAAATTATATTAATCTTATAACTTTAGAAAACATTTGACTTCATAACTAATGCATTATTATTAAAAATTTTAAATTTTCTGGATTATAATTTATTATACATAAAACATAAGAATAGAAAGATTGTGCATTGATAAATACAATATGATGAAAAATAATATATATAATTTCATAACCATTTATTTTTATATCATAAAACGATTAATGGTGTTTGACATAAGAATGAAAAATACGCTAAAAAATGTATATTTTAACAACAAATCAATATATGTATTTTTATTTGTTACTACTATTGTAAATATATATTATTTCAATATTTTAATTAAAAATAAACTAAAAACTCAGCTTAAAGCAATTAAAAAGAAGGGTAACACAAAAGAAGGAAACCATAAACTGAATAAATTAGATTTCATCAAAGACGCCCATCAACAATTATATTACATTATCCATTATTCTATTATAAGAAAAATAAATGATTAACAAGCGTTTATGCGGTTCAAATGTCAAATATTTAAAATAATATATAAAATGTAGAAATTTTTGTTAAAATCCTTTGTTTCGTGCGCGTCTAAAATAGACGTGGCGCCTGTTTGTCGGTTACTTTTGTTGTTTTGTTAAATTATCGAGCGGTGGTGTCGTTGCCAGTGCGGCGTATAAAGCGCATACGAGCTGATGCGCGCGTTCGTTTACGTAGTAACAAACCTATTTTCTTACTTACCGCAAAAATTAAATTGAAGAGGAATAGTAAATATTTAACACAGGCCATGCCTCCCGACACCATTTTTGTTATCTGTAGATTTAACGTTTTTTTATAGAAGATACTTGGTGGTTGAGTGTTGCGTCTAGCGTACTACAGAAAGCCTCACAAACGAACTCTTGATACACGATACACCCTAATGCACTTGCGATTGCGTGACTGCCGTCAGAGCAACTGATGCTATTACCAACTTGCCACTGTTGCCAATGACGTAGAAGAAAGATACGCGGTTAAACGGGCTGTGTCGCTGTATGTGTAAAAGTTTCTTCTGACCTGCGTCAATAACGGTCGACGTCTACAAGTTTGCATTCCTGAAGCGCGCAAATTAATCTTTTGTTGCGTACCATTTGAATTTCGACATTGAAATTTATCATTGTCTGAGAAAAGAAACTCTTTTTAAATTTAAAACTTTTATTTACTACCCAATGTTGTTTTTAAAATTAATATTTTAAAAATTATTGTATTGATATGTATCAAATTAGTTTTTAATATGTAAATTAATTAAAAACAAATTATAAGCAGTTGAACGTTTTATATAACATATTGTGCACGAATATATTACAAATAAAATGACTATATTGTCATAAAAAATATTATAACCATATTAGTAGAAATACTTCAAAATTATTCTGTATCTTGAATGTAAAATTATGATTTAAAATTAAAAAAAAGATAAGCAAAAACTTTGTTGAGATTACTGATAAAAGTAAACTCAAAAAAGGTTGGAAATATTATTAGTGCATAGAGTGAGCTTCAATGTATACCGGAAATTTAATGTCGATTTTATCTGTTCAGTAACTAAAAAGCAATTATGAATCAAAATAATTTTTATCGTTTGTACTTCGGTAGAGGGGGTTAAATGTCGTTGGAAGTATAAAACTTATTTCGAAGTATTAAATATCTAATATTTAAAACAATCTTATACATAAAGGTTAAAAAATTAATTAAAACCAGAAACATCAAATCTAATGATAATGTAAATATTAATTTCTATAGTACATATGAAGTCATACAATAGACATAAAGTCTTTATGTAGATATAATCTTTTTCATACATGTATTTGGAATACATATTCTTATACATTCTCATCATTAGTTAAATTTTATTTTGATGTTAATGAATATTACCAAATGACATGTTTTTTTATAAAAATGTAACTTTATTTTAATTTTTGTATATTATAAAAATCTATAATTAATCAAGTTACTGAGTTAATAACATGGAATAAATTACTTATTTACATCATTTTTTAATTAAAGGAATAATAACAACACTATTTTTTGCATTTGGAATACGTGTCCATCTTCCAAGTCGATGTTCTTGTCCAACACCAGCAATCAGGTTACTACCATCATGTGTAAATTGTAAAGAGTTAATAAATCCAGGTAAATTAATTTCATATAATAAAGTGAGACTTTTAAATGAATCTTCACATTTCCACAATTTAATTGAACCATTGTTAGAACCTAAATAAAATATCATAGTTAATAAATTGAAAACTACTTTTTATGATGATAATTTAAATTAAATGAAATAAGATGAAAACACAATGGAAGCACAATTTTAAGTTTTGATATTAGATTAATTTAGATTGAGTTATACGAAATTCAAAACTTTTTAAAATATTTATAATACCTGATGCTACTAAATCAGTATTAAGCAATGCTGTAATACTTGAAATCCACAATGGTAATCCATTAACTTCATCAATTCCGTGAGCTTTAGATATAGTACATAAAGGCTTTTTCTTATTGCTTGTCCATAGACACAAGTCTCCATTATCTCCACAAGATAAAAAATTTTCATCATTTATAAGTTTTACAACATCTATGTTACCACCATGTGCATTAAAAATTAATTGTGACTCTTCAACAATTTTCCACACACGAATAGTATTATCAAACCCACCACTTGTAATAGCTCTTTCTCGTGCTAAAGCATCAATAGATGTTATTCCACTCTGATGACCAAACCTGAGTTTTAATTAAATTTAATTAATAAACATATTAATAAAAACTTATTAATTTATTTATAAGTTTGTAAAAAACATTACATACAAAGTTTCAACATAAGTCATGTCATCTAAATTCCAAACTTTAACAGATCTATCTTGTGAAGCAGAATAAAGCGTATGTGTATTTTTTCGAAAGACAAGTCCAGTTATTATATCTCTATGCCCTTGTAGATTTTTTATGTGACTTAAATTCTCAGCAGATAAAACGATAATATCTTTTGTGCTCATTTCTCCTATAACCTAAGATAATACAAAAAAATTAACAAACTATTTAAATGATAACTGAAATATATAAATAATTACATCTTATATAAAGCATACCAGAAATTTTCCATCTGTACTAATTGCAATACATGTTATAGTTTTCATTGGCTTTTCCTTGTAACTTTTCAGAACTTTAATTTTAGTTTTCTCTGATAAACACCCTGTAATATATATAACAAAACATAATTAGTAATGAAAACAGAAGCAGGAAAAGACATATTTTCACCAAAAATAACATATTATTACAAAATATATGAAATAATATATAACTTTAAATAATGTTATTTACATTTAACCAATACTCCATCCTTAGATCCAGAGAACAAGAATTTGCTATCATTAGAGAGACACATGCAGGTAACGGATGATTTATGATGTTTACGACTGAGAACAATTGGGTTTGCATATCCTGTGTAACTATTTGCAACTGTTTTTCGCAATCTTCCCTTTTCATCAAGATATTCATCTTCTAATCTTTTTTTTATAAAATCATGTTCAAATGCTATACGATCCTTGTCTAAAATAATACGTTGAAATATATATTATAAATAATATTTATTGTATTGTTTCAATATAAACACACATGCAATAGCAATGACAGAATATCAATATATAAAAATAAATTTGAATGAACTCTATGTATGAGTTCATAATATACTTTTATATTTATTATACTTAAATAATAGTATATCTTACATCTTTGGAATAGTAATTAAAGCAAATTTTATATCAAGCAAATATTTACATTGATATCTTTAATCATATTAAAAATTACATACTAATTATCAATAGCATGGTATTATTAATATAAAATTAATTTTTTATTCATAAATTGTCTACTTCTTGTTTGTACTACCTTAAAAACTTTCAGTTATCATTAGGATAATTATAACAAGTATATCTTGTAATGAATTATATTTACCTTCAGCTTCAATTTCTTTTAAATAATTCTTAGCTAATCTAAGTTTCTTTTCTTCTGCGGTTTCTTCTTGTTCATCACTACTATATTCTTTAAGACTTTGAAGTCTAAAATTAATATAATATTAATATTTTTATACATAAACTTTCAAGTTATAAAGTACAAATAATAAAGTAAGGAACGTATAAACGTTAAACTATTTAAAAAATACAACAATTTACTAAGATTAGTATAATTTAAATTATTTAAACCAGTAAATAACTTTATACATTTTAACATTTTCTGATGCATTCTATTTCAATTTGTTTTATAGGAAACTTAACCTATGTCTCTTATTTTAGCCTTTAATGATGTTAACAATTTCAATAATAATATAATTTAAAATAATTCTTCATTTTAAATGATTTTTATTTGTTAAAATATATTGTTAGAATATATAAAATATAAACATTTTATATTTATTTAGTTAACAATACATATATTGACGTTTATTAAATTAATATTACCTATCTTCCGCTAATTCTTCATCATCATTGCTTTCTATTTCTTCATTTTGCTGCACCTTTTTAGACTTTTTATTAGACTTTTTTGTATCTGCTTTTGTAAACGTCCGTTTTCTGTACTTCTACAATAACGTGATTAATTGTAATACAATGATGAAAGTATTATTTTTTAGTTTTACTTAAAATGTCTTATCATATTAAACTATTAATTAAAAAAATTAATTTATCTCATTTTACAATTTACATTTCAAATAATATATTATTCAATTATACGTAAAAAATATTACGTAATTATTTTGTATAAATACTTACTTTTTCTTTCCCGTATTCTAAAAATGACATTTTTACTTCGTTACACGTGTTACGGAGTGAATTGTAGGTTATGAATACTACAATACTAACATCTAAAAATCTCTATTTTATTGCTTGATGCTTGATGTAAGCCTGTAACTCCAAATTTTTATATATGTATGTGTATAATTGAATAATGATCATCACCAGTTCAAAGTGTTGAGTAATATAAAGAAATCTATCTTACCGATGAAATAAAATTGCTGCAACGGACTTAGGCTGAGTTCTAAAATTGATTTTTAGCATTTTTATCTTTATCTTAATTATTTGTTTTCATCGTTTTCATGTTTTTATCTCATTGTTTCAGTACTGAAAGGTCATTTTAGATTTCCGCCTTAGAGTATTATTAAATTATTTTAGTAATATTATTATTTTCTACATCTTCTGGGAGATTATTTTCTACAAAAAATTTAAAAGATTAAACAAAATGTTTAACGAGGAAACATGGTTCATTTTTTTGCCACCTGGAAAACGAATTGTTCTCCAAACGTTCTCTAAAAATGTGTTGTAAGCTTTTAAGGTGGTTCTCCATACCATTTTGACAGATATTGCACATTTTTATATATTTTTGTTAATTATAATAATTAAACTATGATATTCATTCAGGATATTTTCTCATTTTAGAAGAATGTTATTCCTCAACAGAATTGAATATTTGTATATAAATGTTGATGTGGGAACACAAGCCGTTTGCGAAGTGGCAAAAAAACTTGTGTTACCACACCAACATTTTATTGGAAACTTAAATGCTGTTAGGTAAAATTAATCGCCCATTTTCAAAAAATGGTATGAATTATTTACAAGTTATATATAATTTATTATGCATTATTATAATGAAAAACACTAACACCGTTACAATAGACGTGGACAACCCCTTAAAGGTTTTAAAAAAGTATTATTTTGTTAAGGGGGTTCTTCAAGTCTAATCTAACGGAATAGTGTTTTCTTTTATTACAATATTAAAATTTGCTTTTTTACACAATACAAGAATTTGCGCACATTTTTTAATGATAGGAAAATATTTTTCTGTAATAAATATAAATTTTCAAATAAAATTCTTAACGTATTTAGTAAACTCGTTTTGTTATTTTTAATATTACGTTAAATTAATTTCTGTTACATTAAATAAATTCTATTAAAATGAGAAAATGTGCACGAATAATACACGAATAATAAACGAATTAAATAAATTAAGAAAAATATTGCAGGAGTGGAATTAAGGGGGTTCTTCAAGTCTAATGTAACGGAATAGTGTTTTCTTTTATTGCAGTATTAAAATTTGCTTTTTTATACAATACAAGAATTTGCGCACATTTTTTAATGATGGAAAAAGATTTTTGTATAATAAATATAAATTTTCAAATAAAATTCTTGACGTATTTAGTAAACTCGTTTTGTTATCACCTCGAAAACGAGTTTTCTATTTACGTTTTTAA
>JABFQC010002883.1:0-15133 GCA_022817085.1 Psilanteris sp. ZL-2020
ATTGTCGTTAGGTGTGTGTGGGGCTGTGTATGGGGTTAAAGAGTGAGAGTGTGAGAAAGGTGATCCCCGCCCCGGGACGCGCCCCCAAACATAAAAAACATGGTTGGTATAGAGTGGAACTGTGAAAAAAGGCTTGTGCCACAAGCGGGGGGAAAAAAAAAATTACGGTTCACACAAAAGAATATTCCGCCGGCGTTAGAGGGGTCTTGGTGGGTGTGGGAGAAAAAAAATTAATTTCATAGCAACCTAGGGGAAAAAAAAAAAAAAAAAAAAAAAAAAAAAAAAAAAAAAAAAAAAACGCCGAGGTTCAAAAATCTCCGGCGCACCGGCGGTGGCGCCTTTCGTCCTTTTTTCTCGCTCGCTTTCGTTCTAACGTAGGCGGCCCTTTATCTAGACTTCGACCTATCATGCTCGCTCCCGTTCAATAATTTATTACGTCGCTCTGTTTCTTTCACGCCGTGCAAATTAGCCCAATAAAAAGGACAGAGTGTTTAAGACGCCGGGTGTCTTAAGATGTTCGAGGACAAGAGATGTTTGAGGTTGCGGTATTTAAGGATTGATTTAAGACGCCGTCTCAATTTAAGATAACCGCATCCGAATGTAAGATATTGTCTTAATGTAATTCCAGCGTCTTAAATTCAGACGCCATTGTTACACCTCCTTTATTTTAAGACACTAGTTAATTCAAGACGTTTTCACTATTTCATTTTAAGATGTTCTCCGAACTTGAAGATTCGATTGTCTGATTTAAAAACAAAAATATCTTAATTTAAAATACCATTGTCTTGCCATAAAAATCGCAAATCGTGTCAATAATTTCTTGTTTTAAAATATTTATTTAAAATTGAAGTGAAATATAATTCTGCAGTTGAATCAAATTTAATTAAAAATACACGCGTATCTTACTGTAAAACCCAAATCTTAATGTACATCATTAAACTGTTCGATATACCATCATCTTAATTTAAGACACCTGTCTTAAATGCAGCTTAGCATAATTCTCATATGATTTCACAAACATAGATTTACGTCAGGTTACAAGTATTATTTTCTAAGATCTTACATTAAGATATTGTGTCTTAATTATAACAATCATTCATTTCAAATCATCGTCAATAATCACGATGCTAATCAACTAACCTAACAGGTTGAGTATAATAAATCAGTTTTTCAATCAAAAAAAGGATATCTTATTTTAAGACACCAATGTCTTATAACTTGTAAGACCTATGTTTCAATTTTAGACCCAAACATATCTTTTGTTACCAAATGTCTTTACTAAGACGCTTATCCCTTATCGTCTTAGTTTAAGACATATTGAGTAAATTATTATTATAATTTAACTTTTTTTTTCAATTTTTTGATTGTTTTTTAATTGATTTTTTACTTTCATATGCCAAAATTCCCCCCTATTTTTATGATCTGAGATCACGTGAGATCCCACGTGACGTTTCGATCGATCGCGCGCACGTGAACACGCGGTGTTGCTCGCGCGTTGCCGATCCGCGATGAACAAAGTTTGCCGAAATCGCGAATGAAACATACTTTGAGTTTGGATTAAGGGTGTCGTAAGGGAGCGAGGGAAAGGGACAGATGGGGCGCGAGAGAGACAGCGCGAATAACGAGGTAGCGGCGATTGGTCAGTTCCAAAATGTCGGCTGACAGGTTTGTGCGGTTACGTAAGCTTAATGCAGATAACCGAACGAGAATGGGGTCGCTGTCGCCGGCGCGGGGTCCGACGAAATGCACTCGCGCGGCGAGGCCAAAACACGTCCGAACGCGTCTTTGTGCGTTGCCGCGCGCACGTTTGCTGACGGTTATTGCACGGACATGTGCGAACGCGAACAAAAACGTAAACGAAGCTGGTCCACGCGTGCGATCAAAAGCGTTTAATGAATCCAACGTGCCGTTTGTTCAAAATCCATTTGTATCCAAAATCGCGCGAAAGAGAGAAACAGAGAGGGATAGGGAAAAAAATTGATATTTTTTTGTCAAAGTACAATTAAAGTTTATGTAAACATTTATTGTTTATTAAACCAGAAATAATTATTACATCAATTAATGTTTATTAATTCGACAAAATTACAAATAAATGTACTCTCTAAAAATGAATGAGGTTATATATATGACACATATATATAATATATTTTTCACATTATGCGACTATATTCGCAACGACATTTAGGTTAGGTTAGGTTAGGTTAGGTTAATTGCGTTCTTAAACTCTTATTCCAATGAAAATCGGTGGACCTAGCAAAATATATCTATCAATATATATATATATATATATATATAATATAAACGGGTGTGCAAAATTGTTTTTTCGTAGAAAATATGGCTTTTACTATGTTGCCAAGTTGCAAAGACCCATTATCCACTATTTGTCATATATATATATATCATACACTTGAATGACACATTGCCAACTAACTACCCCCACTCCTATTTATTTTTCAAAAACAAACAAAAAAATAAAAATATCTAACAATCCCTTTCCTACATTTCATTACAACGCAATTCAATGTTTCTCGAACGGTCGGCACAGTTGACGTAATACAACCGCGCAATTTGACGAACGTTTCTGGCGTTATATCATCCACTCGAGTCCCCGAAATTTCCACTTAAAACGTACACTATTATATCCGCATTACGTCATGATTCCGCTTTGAAGTCCCATCGACTTTTCGTCGACGTACAGTCCGCTGCAAAAGCGATCACAAAGCTTTTCCCGCGCCGCCGTCGTAACTACCCGATCGTTCACGAAAACCGCCGATTCAAGCCGACGACCGGCGATCGAACGGCATCGTAAACGGCGCGCTTTTCGGCTCGTAACGCACGAAAATGGGCGTAAAATACGCAACAGCGCGCATCGTTCATAATAAGATCAAAAACGCGAAATTAGAATGGTTATTCTCAGTTATTCGACTCGCGGCCGTCAGGCGGCGCTGCGAGCGGCGATCGACGCGCCAAAACAAAACCGGCGATGCCGTTTTATTTCGAGTTTCGTTCTCGTATTGGCGATTCGTGAAGATACGAATGATTGCATTTTCGATGGACCGCCAAGAGGAATTATTCGCGTTCGTGTGCGTGTGCATCTGTGAGTGTGTGCGTGTATATGTACTTAGCGCCAATTCGATATTTGATACCATTCGCATATCTGCGGTTTCGTGCGATTTGTTACGAAATGATTTGATACGGATATAGCACGAATGAGGTCTGATGCACGTACCGAATTATTGATGTCAATACAATGTTCTAAAATTTCCAAAATAGTCCGATAAGTGTGTACACCTCGTGACGCGCATTTCGCGATTTAATTTCCATTCGTCAATTTCAACCGACGAGTCTCGCACGAAAATGATTATCATTTCCGACCGGCCCGCAGTTCGCAATTAATTTGCTCGACCAATCGCGCGACAGAAATCTCGGCCAGTTTCGGTTATGCGATTGCACGATGACCGCGATCATCACGCGGCGGATTCGACGCCGTCCGAATGGAATTTTGAATTTGAATTTGTGGCGCGCGAAAAAAAAAACGGTCGGTCGTTTGCGGTCATGGCGCGTTGTTTATGGTCATACCGGGAGGCATGACCTCGTTATCATTAATGGAGAATCGTTTGACCGACTTCTATTCGGTCATTTGAATGATTTTTAATTCGTTGAACACAATTATGACCGTTCGGTTATTTGCGGTCATATCGTAAAATATTATAAACCAGGTGTGAGGATTTATTTGTTTTAACTATGGGATGAAAATTAAATAACAATAGTCATTTGCGGTCAAAGTCGTTTTGGAAACTTTTTGGTCAAAACTTAGTATTGACTGTCAGTCATTTGACATCGATATCGAGGTATGACCTCGTACGATAATGACCGTTCGTATATTTGTGGTCATTTCGAAAATATTTGTTACACCCGCAGACAACTACGAAAAGTGATTTTGACCGTTGGGTCATTTTTTTTATTTTGACCTATCTCATTCTATTTCGTTAAAATTGTTTCCGAATCTTTATTTGCGGTCATTGAAGACCATTCTTATTCATAATATAATAATCATGCAAAATGCATCAGCTGTGTTCTTTCGGAGTTCCGCGTTGATCGGAAATTACATAGAAAAAGTTCGCAATGGGGTCGAATGGCTTGAGAAATTCTTGGATTAATTGGCATTTGATTCTAAAATGCACGAGCGAGGTAACAAAAATGGCGGGAAATTCGAACGGAAGCACGCAACGGAAATAACGGGCGCGGTCAATTTGCGCGGCGTTTCGTCGTTTGTGCGGATATCAACTGGTGGAAAATGGATATTTCGGTCGACCGATCATTGTCAAATCCGTATTCGACGAAAATTTGAAATTCATTTGAAACCGGGAAATCCCAAAATGCGGTTATCGATTGCCGTGACGGTAACGTAACCCCGCGCCGAACGCGATCGCGTTATAGCGCGGCTGATTAACGGCGAAATCATATTTTTGGAAGCTATTATTGACCGGCGCGGTTTGCATTTATACTTCATTCGAGTCCCGCCACCCCCCCCCCCTCCCGCCGGTTTCCATTCATACGCTGTATTATCGCGAAACAAATAAAACGTTACTCAATGCCTGTATGCCCATGGCTACCTCCAATTAATACCACGCTCGCAGCAACGTGTTTTATTAGCGCGAGTTTCATTTATATTAATACTCCCGGCCGTTTCGTTTACACTCTATTTCGTCCGTATTAACGTCCATATCTCTGCAATCAGCTCATAAATAATCAACAAACATCCTTTTCCATTACATCATTCAACCGCCGGTTAATTGCATTCAAATTTCGCGCCAAATTGTTCGGCGCCAAATTCAAACACGCAACGACGGTTAAATACAATTAAACAATTTTATCGGCTGTCGAAATAGGCTCGCGTTGAAATTTCGCATTCGAATTTACTTTACGCTGATTGCGCATACTTTATTTATGCCTACGACAATTCCCGCAACTTTATATATAATTTCATTTAAATCTCGCGCTCGTTTTTGGCGCCATCTCTGACACGAACTCGATAAAATTTGTTCGAACGTTATTTTCAATCATTAACACGTATTCTAATTAAAACTGTATATTAACGCTGACATTTAATACCAAATTCCACGTTTTCAATGCCAATAAGGATTTCGAATTTTGGCGCCAAAATTCAAACCCTCGAATCGGAACGCGAAATCAGATCCGTTCCTCGCGCCGTGCATTCACGAACGATTTATTGGTGACGTCAAAAATGAATCGATTTGGCAACGTTGCGTTCGCGAACAATTTGTTTGACGCCTTATCTGCGAAGGAAACAATTTGTCCGTGCACGCGCCTTTCTCCATTTTTGCGTGGATCGCGCAGTCACAATCAATCTTTCGTGGCAGTTGGCATCTATCAAGCGTCTATCTTTCACGCTAACGATATCGCCTCGATGGATTCAACTCGCGTCAAATTCAATGCCGATTTCGAAAGTGTGACAAAGCGCAGCAATTCAAATGCAGTCGGAATTTGGACGACAAATTTGTTTATCAAATGAGATACGTGATTTCAGCGAAAGTAAAACTCGCCATTCGAGTGACGAACGCCGGCGAATCGTGATGAAGTTCAAAAATAATGAATGCAAACATTGTGCATTACGATATGAAGTGTTTATAATCGGAATGCCGTTTCTGTCGTCAAAGCGTGTCGAATTTAAATATAAATATATGTGACACGTTCGACTATATATAAACATACATATATATACGTTCAGATTATTTGAAATTGCCCGCTTGTTGTTATAATTTTAATGCGATATTGAACGTAATGATTCGTAACGTTAATTTGTGTTCTATGTTTTACGATGGAAAGGGGAATAAAACGTTTCATAAATAGTTCATTAACAAAAAATGCACAAAAACATTATCAATATCATTAAAAATTGACCATTTTCGACGAAAAACGCTTTACCCTATACAATTAATTAACTAAATTCATCCCCACTCCGCTACCCCGTGGCGCGAAATTTGAATGATATTTTCCCGCGACGCACAATACACCGCTGAAGAAACGAAGTAGTAAAAATTATCGGGTGAGATGCAATGGTTACTTCTTAAAAGGTAAAAGTTACAATTGAAATAGTAATAATTACCACTCGGCTTGTTCGGTGGCAGAAAAGCCGAAAAAAGAGGCGAAAAAATGTGAAACAAAGGACGCAAAATGAAACAAGTTGTTGAAAACAATCTAACGGACCATAACTCGCGGAACGGCGCGAATTGAATTAGAAGAATTGGAAAACGAGACAAAAATTTGCATAATTCGTTGGGCAAGACGAAGAACGGCGCGGAGAAATATTGTTACGAGCGAGCAAAAAATTATCAAACGCGCGTCACCGAGACATGCTTTCGCTGATAATGACGAAGAACAATAAAAGTGCAAAGAAAAGAAAAGGCGAAAAAAAAAAGAGAAAAAAAGAACGAGGAATTGTTTAATAAATAAATAAGCGACGGGCGTACGTATGCGCGCCGAGGCGACTGTCAGAATATTATCGAAGTTTAAGCAGTTAATGTCTTTCTCGCTAATGATGGAAGAGGCCGGTGCAATAACCGATTATAACGACGTTCCACTTGTTTTATTGAAACGAAAATACGTCCAAGTGCGAAACATAATCGTTACTCGTTATCAAACAAACGCGAAAATAATGAAAGAAACGTCAAAGAGAATAAGAAACGAGCCGCGGTTTATTGTTATTTCGTTGCTTCGAATTGTTTGCGCCGGTTTCAATGCGACGCCACAAACAAATTCCGCATTTGCATTTCATTTATCATTTTCGGTCACTCGAAGAGCCGCGCGCAAACTCATTATGACGATTTTAATTATAAGTTACGACAACAACATATTCAACCAATTAATAAATCACCGCGTAATTACAGCTATCGACGCGTCGCGGAAAGTGACGTTTTTTTCCGGACGTTTAAACGAGGTTGAATTTTAGTTTTGCAAGGAAGTTGGTGGGTTTTCAGGATTATAGTTGGGTGTTTTGGATAATTCGATAATTATCGAAATGTTAAATGATGTTATAGGTTACGTTTCAATGATATCCAAATTTAGTTTATTTTTGGTTCAACTGAACTTGGAGTTGTTGACATATATGTCCGAAAAGTTTTTCAATTATGGAAATCTTATTATGTTGGGTATAGTAAAATACTAGTTCTTTCGACGTTCAAAGTAAGTTTAATTTTGGTTTGAGGTGTATATAGATAATTTTTAAATTTGTATTATATGGTGATTTGACAATAAATAACAATTTCTGAAGCAACGTTCGAAATAGGTTTAAATGAAGTTCTAAAAGTATTAATATATTTGCACATTTTCATAACATATTCTAAAATTTGTATTTATAATACCTTAATTTAACTCAATAAGATGAATAATTTGATACAAGTATGATATAAAGTTTGATTCATGTTTCTTCGTTAAAATTATACGCAATTAACTGAAATCAAATTAAATTCCATATCAGACATATGAAGTTTAAACCATCATACTCTAGTTTAAAATACCTACAAATAACGTATAGTTTCGTCTCAATAAAACTTTAACGTAATTTTACCCCATAAATTACATAATAATTCAACGTTTAAATGACGTTTAATATAAGTTTACCATACGAATAAATTCCTCATCACATTATAATCAACTCATCTTTAATATTTATGCGATTTCCTAAAAAAACTAATTAACAACACCGTCAAATGTAGTTCAAAATACCTCCAAAACACGTTCAATGAACATTCACGAACTTGATCGCACATCATACCAGTCACATCCATGAATGCTCAAACCCCGCCAACAACATTCCACCCAAAGCCTTGCACCGATAACCAACGTTCAAATTACGTTGAAATTACGTTAATCCGTCACCCACCTTAAACGTTTCCCGCTGTAAAACAAACGTTACCCAATCCCATTCTTAATCGCCGCAACTTAATGGAAAGTCGATCCAACACCACGTTCAATTTCAGTCAAAAATACGTACAAATTGCGTGCAATGCGCGGTTCAATGACTTGCCTTCGTTTGTCGTTCCGCCAGTGACGGCCCCGAAAAAAGAGCGCGCGCGTGTGTCCACGTCGCCGCGGCGCGCGTATTTTTAACGCGAAAATCGTATTGACTGGCACCGGCGTAAGATTAGTTTTGTCGAATGAATAATAAATGTGGAACTGAATAATCCACGCTAGTGAGATAAACATTTATCTCCGCGGCAAAAGTTTCGCCTCGTCAGCTTTATCGGTTATTGCACTAGGCTCCTCAATTTCATGCATATCATATTCGGATTCGAAATTGTCGGAACATTTATCTGGACCGTGTTGCTCGGTTTCAAATGCGCCGCTCGCGTCGGAAAAACACCAAAAAACAGATCGCGACGCTTTTCGCCGGGAACACTTTATTCCGCGGGATCGCGCGGTTTAGCGCGTAACGAACCAATGCGCGGCATTTAATTTGCGGCATGAAAATACGATTTTTCCAGTCAAACGATGGGTTATTGGAAAAATCTTTAAATATGTATATTTATATATATATTCATTATTTATCTATTCTAAATATATATACAAATATATTTTACACATACATGACACTTTTGCATGAAAGAAAGCGGTCAAATCAAACCACCGCAAAATCAAATGTCATCGACGTTATCGGAGGTTTATCGGCCGAACGAAATCTGCCCGCATTTCCGCTCGACTTTGGATCGCCCGATTCGACCGAAATCGCCGCGAGTTCAAATCCCATCCCCGCGGCAATTAAAAATTCAGTGCGAAATCTTATCGCGCGCGACGATTAATTAAATAAAGTTCGACGCGCGGTTCAACAAACTTGCCGCGAATTACGATTATCGCTAATTTATTCGTCGATACGCGGGCGAACAAATACGCGCGCCGCCGGCATTGTTCGCGCGCGCTACGACCGAATCGACGCCGCGCGCCCGAACTTTTTCGCGCGACCGAAACTCGCGATCCCGTCGTCGCGGTTATCTGCGATCGCGCTATCGCTCGAGCGGCGGTTCCGATTGTTGACAAAAGTTTTTGTTACGCAACAGCGATCGTTTAATTTGCGCCCGCGCGTAAAGAAATAATGCAACGAATACAATTGCTAAGATTCTCGCTAAACGAAAACCAAAAGTATTTGCGAGTGATCGTTGTCGTGAACGATCGACGACAAACGTATACAAAACTAACAAAATAAATTAGAAAATGGATCAACGATCGTTATGAATAGAATTCGCGGTAAAGAAATGCAATGAATTGCGTTTGTGTTGACAATAAAAACAATTCGCAGAACAACACTGGACAACAATCAATTCGACAACCGAAATCGCAATGAAAATAATAGAATATATTTCAAGGTCATTTATTGTAAGAAAACTCAAGTACATTAATATTATAGCATCAATGACAAAGTCGTTTAAAACAGCAATAACAGTCAACAAAGACGGAAAATACAAACAATGTCGATGTTAATTTTATTTAACTGTAAACAAAAAAATGAAAAAAAAAAAGACCTAAATTGCAATAACGTTGTTTCGTAAAGACAGTTACAGCAACAATAACATCAACGAAAGAGAAAGATCAAAACATAAACAGAGTCAAAGTCAAAGCTGAACCGTTGACGTTTATTGCCCGGACGCCCGCATCGTTGCAGTCGAAAAACCAAAACAAAATGTTATACTTGTCGAAAAGCGTTATTGGGGCTCCCGCGGGTGTCGCAACTGCAACCTTCGGACCGCTCTCTCCGACGCGAATTTTCGTACGGAAAACGAGCGGCGAAAGGCAAAGCGTCGCGCCGATCGCGTGAGCCTCCGCGTCGCCTGACGAAAAGCGACCTTGGGCGCGAGCGTTCGGCGCTCGCAACAACGCCATTGCGGCACGATTTCGTGGCTCGATGCCGGCACGGATAAGATAGCGCAACGACTGAGCAAAGTCGAAGCACGGTCGATTGACGTCGCGGGCTCTCGAGCCTCTTATTGGCCTGATTCTCGCTATTATCAATATTAATAGAATCTTGGTCCATTAGGCGCGCTCGCGCGACGCGCGTCGCGCTTCTATTATTGGCTCGCGCGGAATTAGGCCTTCCTTTAGGTCTTTTCGAGTCGACGAAGACGCCGTTATAAGGAGTAACGGGAGACCGAGCGAGACGGAGACACAGGAGAGCGATTATGCGGGCCCGAGTGCGAGTGAGACGGAGCGAGGGAGAGAGAGAGGCTTCCCGCGGCAGACACGACGTCGCTCGCGAAAAACTAACCGCGATAAAGCACGTGGGCAGGTAGATGGCCTCGCGGTTGAGTACGTGGGTTCGGCGTGCATTTTGACCTAGCGCTTTGCGAAACCCAGCCACCGACGTGCCGGCCCTAAACAATGCAACAACGGATTTCAGTCTGACCATTTTAGATACCAATTGCGTCACTGCGCGCGCATACAAAACGAGTCTGAAAAAACATTCGCCGATTGGCCGATAATAAAATGTGATTTTCTAACTGATTGCCGCGTGGTTCGAGGAAAGGCCGACAGATGGCGCGGTGTTTTTGAGTTACCGCCATTTTTCGTTTGTTTGCGTAAGTATTAACCATTATTTATACTATCTAAAAGTCACGCGTGCGTAAGAATCAAGTGATCGGCCGTTAAACATAACCTCAAAAATCGTCCGAACAATTAAGCACTCGCGTTTCGCGTCGTGGCGCCAACCCAGTATCGTCACGATAAACAATTAATCCACGGCGTATCGGCGCGCGCGCGTCAGACATTCGCTTGAAATGAGACGCGCGTAAGCGCGCGCTGATATCAGTCGCGTTTCCGTGCATTCGAGGCACGTTAATTGGCCCCGGTTTTGCGCGCCTAGATACTGATTGGGCAAGTCTTCGCGGGGCTAGAAATCATTCTAATTGAGCGCGTTTATTGTTCGGAAGCTGAGATGCGCGGCGGCGCCGCGAGTCGGCGCGCGTCGCGCCTGCATATGCAACACTCCGCTGAATGAATTGTATCATTTCGTCGCGCGGCGCGGGGGCGCGAGCGAGACCCCGCGATGCGGCAAGAGTGTTGGAGAGAGACGCCGAAGGTGGGTTCTGACGCGCGGGATCGACGCAATTAAAAACTTAATTTATGACGGTTATAATTCAACGAACTTATTTAAAAATTGTGAGTCAAATATAAAGCGGATTGTTGTTTTTTTTGTTTAATTTTTTCGTTAAGTTATTCCGTCTTCTTCGCGACGAATTGTAAATTATTCGAGACCTCGCGCACGCACGCCGAAGATACGGTTGCGCTGCAATCACTGCTGTGATCATCGTTGATCGAGGGATTCGCGTGAATTTCCATTCGCTCTGCGTGCATCGATTCGACTCGGTCGCTGCGTTCCGCAGGTTTGAGGTTATGTTCGGGTATGAGGTGAGGCCCGTACAAGTGCAGTAACGGACCACGTGACTTGCGTAAGATGCCGCTCTTGCGTAATTAAACGGACTTGTTAGACGGTGAATCTCGAATGCACTCATTCGTAGATCCGAAATAAACACTTTTAGATGCGATGTAAATTGTAGACGTACGGATGTAGTGGGAAAGAAGTATATATTTATATATCTATATATAAGTGACAAATTTTATAGTAGAAAACTGTTTGTTTTAGGATACGGAACAGAGAAAATCGATAAGTTAACACGATCATTTGGGCATTAATACGACTGGAACAAAAATTAGCAGGTACGTATTATAAATATATGTATATATTGTGTATTATATATTTTCAGAAAATAAACTCGTTTTCATCAGTAAATATAACTGTTCATTCACTTTTATGTACCAAACTTATTTAGTCCTACATCTATGGTAAGTATATATATAAAGTTATACAATTCACCAATTCGTAGATACATTTATATACCATTACAAATTATGGATGCATGCATAGTCATTCTTCATATGCAGCTGCAATTTTTTTGTGCATGTATGAATTGTATACTACTATATATGATATATAGTATATTTGGTGGATGCGTTTAAGATCTGCTATATATATTAGGATCTACCATACATTTATACATGTGCATAATGGGTTTATTTGAAGTCTCTAAATGCACCAATTCGCATATATATTTATATACTCAAATATCTATACAAATTATGCATGTATATATAGTCATTCTTCCTATTCAGATGCACATTTTATTCTTTCGCGCGCTTGCAGTGTACACTTTCATATTTTATATATGTATATATAATGACGCGTTCGGGGTCAGTGATGCAAAAAGTACAAACACATGTATATAAATATATATCGTTGACCAAATGTACCATTTCGACTATATATATAAATATTTATAACCGTAATGTATAATAGAATAAAAACATAAATTGTATGAACACAGAATCATGCTTACATTTTTATTTAACACTGCATTCGATAACTGGATGACACCTTTTTATTACCAATTTATTCAATGTGAAATTTAAGACCGTGTGCTTTTTAAGAATCATTCACTAATTTATAGTTTATTATACGTTTTTTGATTTGTCTGATTCCATACAATTTTAGTACCGTTAACAAATTGTACGTTAGCTTTGTTAAGACTTAAAAATTTGCAAGTGGTTTGGGGGACAGAAGACACTGTTTATGGCGTCCGCTCCACTTATTTCATCGACATATGTATATATAGATATGTATTTAATATTAAGGTATATATATATATATATATATATATATATATATATATAGAGGTATATAATAAGAAAAATGGATTTTAAGCTCAGTGGGACCAAAAGCGAACCCGAACGTCATATGTGATCATATATACACATGCGTAATTAACACACACACATACATACATATATACGGACCTATTTTCCCGAGGAATCCAAACATTACGTACGTCGACGGCAACGCGCGAACAAAGACGCGCGCGAGTGAATCATAGGCACGGCGAGGCGAGCGAGCGGGAGGGCCGAACTTCGGGAGATGCGAGTTTTTAGGCCTCTCGCATGCCCAGCCCGAGCGCGTTCGGCAGATGCGGTTACATAAGTCTAAATCTAGCGGCCATTTTGCTAACTCACGGCGGGGCCCCCCTCGCCGACGAGTCGGCTTCTAACCCGCCTTCTCGGTGGCCCCTTCTTCCTCTCGCGCCGCGCGCTTTTCTGTGCTTCGTATGTGCGACTCGAGCATTTCGCGAATGTCACGGCAGTTAAATGGGCACGACGCCGGATCCGTCGCGAAAACACGCCTTTCCGTCGCGAACACTTTTCGGCCGATTCGCATCGCGGGACAACGCTTGACCTTTGACCCGGCTCTATTATCGCGAGCAGGTGGAGTGACGCGGAACCGATTATCTCGGCGAATGACGTGGGCTCATTTTATGAACCACGCGTTCGTGTGTGTGCGCGTGTGTGTGTGTGTGTGTGAAATTCGCAATGCGATTTCAGCCAATTGGAACTAATTTCTATCATAAACAATTTTCTTCTGGTCGCGTTTTGTATTGTAAAAATGTATGGACAAAAATGAAAAAAAATTATTCCACAATTTATTTCGTATTTTTGATATATTTTCAATATATTTTAAGCCACATCAAAAATACGGTATAAATATGTTGGATGCGT
Source organism: Psilanteris sp. ZL-2020 (assembly GCA_022817085.1). Classification (NCBI taxonomy): domain Eukaryota; kingdom Metazoa; phylum Arthropoda; class Insecta; order Hymenoptera; family Scelionidae; genus Psilanteris; species Psilanteris sp. ZL-2020. Next base: position 13,615 of record JABFQC010002883.1, read on the forward strand.
ATTATAGAACGGTGCTTTTGGGGACAAATAAGTTTTATCATAAAGCCCAAGTAAAACTAACTATCTGACGTACTATCTGAAGTAACTCACGAGTACTAAAAATTTTATATAAAAATTCTCTAGTAACTCACGAGATACTAGGGAAATTTCTGCTAGGGTGGTAGTTAAAAAAATTGTATCTTAAAATGTACCCTTCTCGACGAAGCGAAGTTATTTGGATGGTAAAATTCATCATCAAGGGTTACATTTTCAACATCACTTTTGGAATATATAGACACTTATATATATATATATATATATGTATTCAAAATATATTAACACCGATTACACAAGTACTACCTTGCGTCATTAACCACTTGTTCGATTTCGAGTTTGGCTCCTCGAACATTACCGGGATAATCGCGAAAGCCGTCAAATTAGTTCGGCATCGAATCCTTACTCGGATCTGCGAGCATTACCACCCCCGAAAAGCCAAGCGCCTGCCCGAACGGTCGGGAAACAAAAAATCCCCCAGTCAACAATTCCCGGCACCGATTCATCCAACTGACTGACGGTTTCGTGCCATCGACGGTACAATCGATCGACAAAAATCGTCCCCCTTTTTCGTATTTGAACTTACGCCCCACCCGTCCCTTCACCCACCCTCCCGGCGAAATGAAATTCAAGATGAATCCGAACGAGCGCGCGCGAAGCCCTTCGCGCACTTGACTCCGTCTCGCCGAAAAACCCATCGAATCGCGCCGCGTCGCGAGAGCGATAAAGTGTCTTAATTTTTTTTCGGAGCGAGTGCGCGCGCGCGTAATTATGCAACGTACTTTTTCGACTCAATATCACGTTTGCTTACATAATTCATGCACTGAACGCGTATCGCCGGGCTCCTACATATATATATATATATGCGTACACGTATAAACGCGTGTGCGCGCGCGTATGCATTTGCGCGTGTGTGGGTGACACACGTGGCGCACACATCAAGATCCGCCGCGCGCACCGACCCTCGGCGTATTCTTTTCTCGCTTTTGAATTTCTTCCCGTCAACCTTCCTCCCCCTTCTGCATTTAACCCGGTCCCCCCTCCGCCCTTCCCCGACCCCTTTGTACGCTCATACCGCGTCACCCGGTGCGTGCGTCTCTGTCGCGCTCGGTCTCGCCGCGTATCGTCAGTCGCGGATTTACAAATCGCTGCGGCGCAAACGGCCGGGTTCGCTCGCGTGTGAGCGTGCACGCGCACACCAACAAAAGCACGCAAGGGCGCCGCGAAAAACTCGACTGTAATTATAATTAGCGACGGACTAACGATTTCGGCGGTTGGGTTTGCGAGCACGAAAAAGTGTTTGCGCGCGGTGACGCGAGGGGTCGCGACGCACAAATATTCTGCGTGCTTTCCGTGACGGGCGGTCCGTGGTCCGTGACGACAGTCGACGTCCCCGAAATACGCGATTGGTGGGGTTGAATTGGGCTCGTTGGAATTAGGTGCTTCTTCCCTAAGCGTGCATGATTTTCATACATATGATTATAGG